>JAMXBD010001982.1:0-258135 GCA_024138025.1 Combretum micranthum | reverse complement strand
AACTACGATTATTCGATATCGTTTGTGGATCACTATAATCCTACAATGCTAATGCGCTTCCCCTTATGATATGCACATGCCAAATTTGGCATTAGTCTGAGTAGTTGACTAAGCCATTTTACTTAGGTGATCAAACAATTTCTCAAACAAACCCATCATAGCTAAGTACACAACCAAAATTTATCACCCGTTTTCGATATTCTTAATTTGAGTTCTCACATCATCATCAACATATAATTTCCCATTATTCCCCATCATTCATATTCCATTCATTTGGCCTACATTCTAGTGCACTACTTTACAAGCACATACAAAAAATGAATCGGGAAGAAAAACTCACTCCGCCATTGTTCCGCCTTTCTTCTAGTAATAATAATCCCGGAGGCAAAGAGTCAACATCCACGGTTCACCTATTTATATAAGAAATACCCTAATGAGTATTCTACCATCTAAGGATGCAAAACTCTAAGAAACTTAGTGAAATCGTAATTCGCGTCATTTTCGAAGTCTCGATTTAAAATGGCCATAACTTAGTCGTTTTAAGTCGAAATTTCGCAAATTTTACATCGATTTCTATCTACTTTGGAAGAATTTCTAAATATGAAGTTTAAATCAGTTTTGAAAATATCTAAAGCCTCGGAAATAGGATCAGATCTGTACAGCGGTTATATGGATTCCAAAAATGTGGTTTTTCATGAATGCACTATGAGATTCCTAAAATGAAAAATGGAACTAAATGCCATGGTGATGATTTCCTTATCATGAATGTCATGATATGAACCCTTAAGTTTCTAAGGTCTTATAAATTTTTAGACTTAAAGAATTTTAAATAAACTTTGTCTTAAGAATTATATTTTTGCTATTGTCAAAAATCAACTTTGCTACATTTGGTCACACCTACTACTCCTAAGGATTTTTCTTAGGAATTCTCCACTTTGTTTAAAGAAGCTTTGATCCTTATATTAGTTATATCCTAAGGCCTTTATTTCTTTAATAAAATCTTCATTTGTAACTTTAGGTGGTCTTATACTAGGGTGGTTCCAAAAATCCGAATTTAGAAAACTTCATTTTCCAAGTTGATTCTTTTAAGAAAAATGCATTTATACTTAGAACTTTAAGTATTTATTTTACCTATACCCTAAGAACTTCATTTATTTAAGAAAATATCATTTTTGAAGTTGAAAACTAGGGTTTTATGACCATCTATCCATATTACGAATTTGCTTTGAAGACTTTTAACTCAAGACTTTTATTGGACTTCATCTCTTGTTTTAAATATTTTCTTTAGTAAAAACTCATCTAAACTCATAAAAATATTACCAAACACATTATCTATCACCTATAGGCTTCATTTTTCTTGTAAAAACACATGTTTAAAAGTTGGTAGTGGGTTTTTGAACTAGGTTTTTCAAGTCATCCGAATTTACATAAGTTCATTTCTTGAAAAGTGTTTTCCTTTTTGACTTTATTAACTCATCATCTACCTATAGATCTATATACTAGGAAGGTTATTTACTAAGGACAAAAGCATTAAAGACTATTAATGTACATAAACTCAAATAATGATGAGATCTTAAATGCCTACATGAAAATGAGTAGTAAAATGATAGATTACTATATCAAATCCTTAAATAAGTTTTGAAAACATAAAAACTACATTTTTATAAAAGATCTTTTGTTCAAAAGACTTTTTAATGAAAAATCATAAAGCTTATGACTTGAAAGCTCCTTTAAATGTTAGATCTACTTTGTAATGGTTCGGTATTCTTGTTTTGGCATTTCCTTGTCCCTAGCAAAGGCTCATGGAGTCCTTTGGTTGGAAATATCCAAGAATCACCTAGCCATTACAAAGATCTATGAGTGGAAGGAGTAAAAGCTCACTTACTTGAAGTAAAATAGAAGATGAAAGAGGAATGGAAAGTTGTGTGTGTGTGGGGGGCACTAGCTCACGGCAAAGGAGGGGAATGAAGGAGAGAGTTGAGAGCTTATTTAACTTTGTAAAACTTGAAAGTGAAAGAATGAAGAGAGAGAGAGAAAAAGTAGTTTATATAGCATTTGAAATTAGGGTTAAATGGGTAAAATAAGTTAAAAAAATTGCAATTTAGAGCTTGAAAAGGGGGAGGGGAGGTTCATTTCACGCTGGCCAATAGCTGTGGGGGAGGGAAATTTTGAATTTTCTTTGATTGATTTGTATTGATTTGAGTTGTGTACAAATGTCATAAACTGTATTGGTTTTAAGAGACAAAAAGTATTTGGAAATTAGATTGATTAAGTGATGCTAAGAGTTGAAATATAGAGTGTGCAAATAGGTAGTATAGGTGGTACTTGTGAATAGTAATGAATAGTAGTCAAAACAATTTAATTACCGGTAGTAAAGAAATACGAATAAAAAGGCTATAACTGTATTTTTTATAAGCCGGAAAATTATGAAATCTATATTTTTGAAATCCTTATTTTATTTTGGTTCAAATGAGTATTCATAAGGAAATTTTTGAAATTCTAGTTCCAAGGCACGTTTTTCTATAATGGGTCTCGGGATGATCAGGAATTCAAATTTTCTTAAAATCTGATATTTTCTTGGTTTGAAATATTATCAAGAACTATATTCAAAATTAAATTTTCTTAAAAAAGTTTTTTAATTGGAAACCAAGGAAAAGCCGGAATTAGGGTTCCTAGTCTCACTCCAAACTTAAGTTATTCCGGTTTAGGGTTTGGTTTCCGGTTCTTGAGTTATCTTGGCTACTTAAAAAACCGGGGTTTACAGACCCCCCATCACTAATTATAGCTCTGGGCACCCAAATCTGGTAAAAATTTCTTTTTCAAAAATTTTAAAACTACTCGGGCATCATTTGTTTGTAAAGCAACAGCTTCACCCATTTTGAAACGTAATCAACTGCCACAAGTATATTTATTTGAAAAAGATGAGGGAAAAGGACCCATAAAGTCAATCCCCCAAACATCAAAAAGCTCAATTACCAGAATATTGTTTTGTGGTAATTCATGCCGTTTAGAAATGTTACCTGTCTTTTGACATTGAGCACATGACATAATGAAGTTCCTGCAGTCACGAAACAAGTTAGGCCAATAAAATCCAGATGATAACACTTTTGCTGCAGTCCTTTGAACACCAAAGTGTCCCCCTGCTTCTCTTGAATGACAGTGTTCTAAAATGCTCAGCTGATCAGATTCAGGTACACATCTTCTAATTATTTGGTCAGCACATTTTCTAACAGATATGGTTCATCCCAAAAATATTGTTTTACATCATGCAAAAACTTTTTCTTTTGAGGATAAGACAAACCATATGGGATAATCTTACTACCAAATAATTCACAATATCAGCATACCATGGCAAATCTAGGATTTCTACTGCATGCAATTGTTCATCAGGGAACTTTTCATTAATGGGAATGTCTAAACTATCAGATTCAAGTCTAGACAAATGATCAGCAATTACATTCTCAGTTCCCTTTTTATCTTTAATTTCAAGATCAAATTCTTGCAGTAGTAATACCCATCTAATCAACCTAGGTTTTGCATCAGCTTTAGCAAACAAGTACTTGAGAGCTGCATGGTCAGTATATACACTTTAGAACCTATCAGATAAGGCCTAAATTTATCACATGCAAAGATAACAGCTAAAAGCTCTTTCTCAGTAGTGGCATAATTTCTTTGGGCCTCATTTAGTGTTCTACTTGCATAGTATATAACATGAAAGATCTTACCTCGTCTCTGACCAAGTACCGCTCCAACTGCAAAGTCGCTGGCATCACACATGAGTTCAAAAGGAAGCTCCCAGTCTGGCGCAATGATTACTGGTGTAGAAATGAGCTTTTCCTTTAATGAATTGAATGCCTGCAAACATTTGTCATCAAAATTGAACACCGCATCTTTTTCCAGAAGGTTGCAAAGAGGTTTGGAAATCTTGGAGAAGTCCTTGATAAATCGTCTATAGAAGCCAGCATGTCCAAGAAAACTTCTGACTCCTTTAACAGTCGTGGGTGGTGGTAACTTCTCAATGATCTCCACTTTGGCTTTATCCACTTCAATTCCTCTCGCAGAGATTTTGTGACCCAACACTATCCCTTCTCTACCATGAAGTGGCATTTTTCCCAATTCAAGATCAGATTGGTATCTTTGCATCTTTGTAAACCGAGGCTAAATTCTCAACAAAGATCAAATGCTTTCCAAAGACTAAAAAATCATCCATAAAAATTTCAATGAAATTCTCAAGCATATCAGAGAATATAGCCATCATACACCTCTGAAATATAGCAGGTGCGTTGCAAAGTCCAAAGGGCATCCTCCTAAAGGCAAAAGTACCATAGGGACAAGTAAATGTTGTTTTCTCTTGAATATCGGGTGCAATAGAAATTTGATTGTATCCAGAATATCCATCAAGAAAACAATAATAGTCATGCCCTGCAAGTCTCTCCAACATTTGATCAATGAAGGGAAGTGGAAAGTGATCCTTTCGAGTGGCATCATTCAATTTCTTGTAATCAATACACACTCTCCACCCAGTCACAGTACGAGTAGGAATTAATTCATTTTGTTCATTTTTTACTACAGTCATACCATCTTTCTTTGGCACTACCTGAACTGGACTAACCCATTTACTGTCGGAGATAGGATAGATAATACCTGCGTCAAGCAGCTTCAGAACTTCTTTCTTGACAACCTCTTTAAGTGTTGGGTTAAGTCTCCTTTGTGGTTAAACTGTAGGTTTATACTCAGCTTCCATAAGAATTTTGTGAGTGCAAATCATACGGCTAATACCCTTAATGTCTGCAATGGTCCATCCGATTGCTTCTTTGTGCTTTTTCAATACTTCAATCAACTGTTGTTCTTGTTCATTTGTCAATGCAGATGAAATGATGATTGGTAAAGTATTGCCAATTCCGAGAAAGGCATACTTCAGATGATCTGGAAGGGGTTTAAGTTCCAAGGTCGGTGGTTGCATCAAAGATGGAACTTGCTTCTGCTCATTTGTACCCAAAGATTCATAATATCTGGTTTTGATCATAGGTACATCTTCCAGTATTTCTTCGTCCTCTTCATCACTCCAATTATCCAAGTCTCTCAAGACGGATTCCATAGTCTCCACGCCAGTTTGCTCCTCAAGCGACTCAGAAACCAGCTCATCAATGGTATTGATAGTGTAACAGGCATCAGTATTATCAAATTTCTTCATTGCCTCATAGACATTGAAAGTAACCTGTTCATCCATTACTCGTGATGTAAGCTACTCTTGTTCCACATCAATTAGTGCTTTACCTGTTGCAAGGAACGGTCTGCCCAAGATCATGGGAACTTCCCTAAAAGTCATCCATGTCTAAGACTACAAAATCCACAGGGAAAAAGAATTTGTCAACTTTAACTAGGACATTTTCCACAATACCCCTAGGGTATTTTACACTTCTATCAGCAAGTTGCAAGGTTACATGTGTATCCTTGCAATCTCCAAGTCCTAGTTTTTTAAATACCGATAAAGGCATTAAGTTGATACTTGCACCAGAATCAATTAAAACTTTATCAAAATGACAATCACCAATGGTGCAGGGTACAGTAAAACTTCCCTGATCTCGAAGTTTAGTGGGCAAACTGGGTGTATGTTTCTGTAGGATCATGGAACATTCTCCAGTGAGTATCACATTTCCATCAATCTTCCTCTTGTTGGACAGCAATTCCTTGATGAATTTGGTATAGGAAGGCATTCCTTGAATCACTTCTAAGAATGGAATGTTGATGTGCAGCTTCTCGAAAACATCTAGGAATTTTGAAAATTGCTCATCCAGTCTTTGTTGTTTTAATCTTCCTGGAAAAGGGACGGGAGGAACATATGATTTCACCTTAAGTGATTCCTCAACTAGAGCAATCTCCTTACCACTTCTCAAGGTGATTGCATTTACAAACTTAGGATTCTCCTCCGTGTTGCTTGGTAAAGACCCAGATGGTCAATTACTCACTTGCTGTGCAAGTTGATGGAGTTTCCCTTACAAATCTTGAATGATTGCATTCTGATTGTTGAGTGAGTTTGTTGTGGTGACAATGAAATCCCTCAGTAATGCATCAGTGGAGGATTGGATTTGCTGTTGAGGTGGGGCATTTCTTGCATATCCTTGTCCTTGGAAACTAGGTGGTGGCTTTAGAACATTGGTATCATTCCGATATGACAAATTGGGATGATTCCGCATATTCGGATGATATGTATTTCCAAAATTACCCTTTTGGAAATTTCCCACATAATTGAGCTGCTCATCATTTGATGATGATCCATACAGACACTCGAAAGAAGAGTGTGGACCTAAGCAAATCTCACAACAAAACACTTGTTTTTTATTGGAAGAATTTGTAGTTGTGAGTTTACTTACTTGAGTGATGAGGGTTGCCATTTGAGCCTTGAGTTGTGATATATCTTCTTTATCTTCCACATATGCTACTTTAGATCTTGTTCTTTCACAACTCCAATTATGAGCAGCGGAAGCTAATTCTTCAATAATTTCACTAGCTTCCTCATATGTTTTTTCCCATTAGTGATCCTCCCGATGTAGCATTTACTAAGGACCTCAAAGCTTCATCAAGACTGAGGTAGAAATTTTCGATCAATAGATTATCGGGTAAATCGTGGTGTGGGCATTTTCTGACCGCCTCTTTGAATCTTTCCCAAGCATCATATAATGATTCACCAGGGAATTTGGTGAAGTTGGAGATCTCATTTCTTAATCTGGCGGTCCTTGCTGGAGGGAAGAATCTCTTCAAAAACTTCTTTGTCAGATCATCCCATGAAGTGATTGAATATGGAGGTTGGGAATTGTACCATGTCAAGGCTTTATCCCTAAGAGAAAAAGGGAAAAGCTGTAGTCGGATGACTTCGTTTCTTACACCATTAAGTTTGACAGTGTTGGTGTATTGGAGAAATTTGGCAAGGTGTTCATCTGGCGTCTCATTCGGATATCCTCCAAATTGATGTGACTCAACCATTTAAATCAGGGACGGTTTACGCTCAAAGTTGTTAGTCTCCACAATGGCATTCTTATGGCTGGATCTTGAATAGTAGGTACTGTTAGTCTCGAATTGCCCTTGGAGCGGGAGCAGCTGGTTGCAACTGGTTGTTGTTATCATTGTTTCTTGATTTTGTGCCATTGCTCCTCTTCTTTGGTTCCTTATTTCTTATTGATGCAAGGTTCTTTCAATTTCAGGGTCTGAAGGTAGAATTTCAGAACTTCTACTTCTTCGCATAAAACCTGCAAAGAGAAAAGGAAAATTTAAAATTAAACCTAAACTACTAGCAAAGCTGAAGGTAGTCTAATATTAATAAGATCCCCGACAATGGTGCCAAAAAACTTGGTGTGCTATAATTAGTAGTGAATTTTCAAAGCATCTTATCCAGCAAGCGTACTAGGCCTTATCTTGTAAGATAGCATGAGTCAAGTGTGGATCCCACGGAGATCTATTAAGTACCAGACAGTTATCAACTAATACTAATATCTAGGTAATTGATCTTTTCAAACAATTAGATTAAGATTAAACTAAATTATCTAATTAAGTATCTATATGAATGCAATGAGCTTTTGAAGAGAGTGATGTATTAGAAAAATGTGGGAAGGAGCAGAATTCACTTTAAACTATTGCCAATCAACTTGAAGTCATGTTATAATGATAATTAGATTCATGGATATTCATAAGAAATTGTCAAGATTTAAAAACAGAGTTTAAAAACCTTTTAAACCACAAAAACAATTCAATAGCTTCGCTAAATAAATTATTAGTGGAATCAAAATTACAATTATAAACATTCCGATTCTATAATTAACTAATACTTTATATTAACATCCCCTAATTCCTTAATGAGAAATTAATATAAAACATTGCATTAATATTCATGGACAATTTCTAAAATAGATTAAACTCCGCTGCTTCCGCAATTGCAATTTAATCTCAATTTATGAATTCATATGAACCCTAATTTCCCTTCCGAGTTACCAGAATTCTTATGCACCAAAGATATGATGAATAATCAGAACTCAATATGAATATTTCATGATTCTAACTATCTTATAACATGGTTTCAAAGATCATTTTAGTATGTTTAAAGCTTCATCAACTTCCCACAAAAAGGATTTAGCTACTTATGGATGCTGATTCAAAAATCAGATAAGAAATTGCAAATGATTCATTATGATCAAAATATTCAGATATATGAATTGCATAAAAGGAAAAGATCAGATATCACCAATTTAATATATCAAAGCTTCACTTGCAAATTTGATAAACCAAAATTATTCCTATTTTATGAATGCCAAAATGGACTTTTATTGATCATTTTATTGATAAATATTATGAATTTGGCATTTAAAAATATTAATTTATGTTTTCAGGCCTTTAAAGGAGTTATTTTATGGAAAGACAACAAAATGGGTCAAAATTGCAAAGTTTGGACCAAAAAGTGGTTAACATAACAAAGACAAGCCGTATCTCAAGCCGTGTCAATTTTTATGTAGAGGAAAACAGCCAGACATGCTCAAGTGACATGACTTGTCCCCAAACCTATCGATTTGACAGTCCATTAATTTTTAAGAAACGGCCTTTTTATTAAATAGTAACCCCTATTTATTAAAGAAACGTCTATTGGACATTAAAGGGGTGTTACTTTGAAAAGCCAAAAGACCCGTAACTCCTGTAACTTCCATTTCCTCCATAATGAGCATTCAATTCCATTTATATGTTACTTTGAAAGGTAAAGACCCGTAACTCCGTAACTTCCCATTTCCTCCATGATGAGCATTCAATTCCATTTATGTGTTACTTTGGAAAGCCAAAGATCCATAACAACTGTAATTTTCCATTTCCTCCATCAATGAGCATTCAATTCCATTTATGCAAAGATCATTATAAAATGAAGATGGAGGGAAGAATCAAAGAGGAGAAGAACAAGAAAACGAGAGACAAAGACAAGAAAAAAAACATATTTTATGTATTTTCACAGCAACATTTGTGCTTGAGTGTATCAATTTATCAAGGAACATTGTTTGTATTGCTAATCTAATTTTAGATCCTTTCTATTTCTCCTTGTTATTATTTATATTGTTTTATCTATGGAGGAGTAGTTTAATATTGCTTGGGTATCATGGATCCTTCATTGATTTCATGTGATTCTTTTGTTCTTAATTTCAAAATGTGTTGATTTTATTGTATTCAATAGCTTGCACCCAAAGAATGAGTCTAATTGGATGGTGCATCCCATTGGATTCATGTTTGAATTTTGTTAAAAATACACCGAAAGGTTGATTTAATGAATAGATCTAAAGCTATTGATGAGATTGCTCATAATCACCTAGAGATAGGGATGGTGAAATCTTCTGTCACTCGTTTTGAATTCATCAGTTTGGCTTTAAAACGAAGGATTCTTGTTCTTTATGCACATTTAAGTTGCTAATAATCAGGAAGACATTTCGACAGTTTGGCTTAGGTTTAGGTGCTTTTGACTTTGAGAGAAGCATTAGCATAACTTAGTGAATTCGATGGTTCAATAATCAATACAACTTTTTGAGAAAATTCTTGAGTCATATGAATAGATCTTAGGTCCCCAAGCAACCTTGTGAATTGATTTATCCTTTTGTATGCTTGCTATGAAATCTGTGAATATTAGACTTAGTTTAGTTTCTCTGTATATAAAACCAAATTTGATTTTTTCGGCTTGATAATAGGAAAAGAGTGAGTAGAAGTACTCATCAACGTTCCCTAGGAATATGACCTAGATCATTTCTCTATGCTACATCTGATGGGTGCCCTTGCCCTATAAGACCATAGTTGAAAAGAAAACGATTTAGAAAATTTATAAATTTAAAACTTGGTCTTTTGAATCTATAAAGTTTTTGGCGCCATTGCCGGGGATTGATTGGTGATATTTTGAAAGCTTAATACTATTACTCTAGCCTTTTTTTTTTTTGTTTGAATCTGTGGTAAATTTTCCTCTTTGTGCTTAACCTGACAAGGCATTATAATGGACTCTAGTTGGTGGAATCATAAAGATCAATATTGTAATATCCTTTATAATCCTCAAAACGAACCTGAAATTAAAACAAATATTGTGTGCTGGTACTGTGGTGAGACAGTATATTACTGTTTATGTCCTAATCCCTGTTTTTATGATGCTCCTGCATGCATTCAATTACCTCCATTGTTTTGTAATGAAGAAATTGTTGATGAAAACTTAGAAACTTTAGCTCATGAAAATTCTGTTTTAGATACATCATCATCACAGGAGCTTTTCAATGAAATAGATACTTTGCATGATTTTGACCATGTTGAGTGTGATATGATGATGGAGAATGTTTGTGAATTTGATTTTGAAACAAAAGTTTTTGAAAATTCTAATGAGCAAAGCGAAGTACTGAAGGAGGGTTCGTTTGAGTTGATAAATGAGAAAATTCATGTTACCACAGAAGAAATGGAGGATGGAGAGGTCGAGCTGAAACAAGAAAATGTAGAAATCGTCTGTTCTACATTTGATGAAAAATCTGAAAGTGTGGAAGATCATGAGCCTATTGGATATATCATTGATTTTGTGATAGAACCAATTTTCCAATACCCCTCTCCCCATGAAAAATTTCTGAAATTTTTGCTGAATCTTGTTGTGCTTTAAAAGAAAACCAGGATGAGAAGCAAATTTCTACTAATTTTGATAAAAACTTGTGTCTGGGACACATTTGTTTGGGATCCTGGTGGATAAGAGTATCATTTTTTGTTAATAAGTCGAGCCAACGACGTTAAAAAAGTACGCTTCTTGGGAGGCAACCCATGTCTAACTGTTCTTTTTATTTTATATTATTTTATTTTATTTTTGAACTCATGATCATATTTTTTTCTGATGGCTAAGTTTTGTTCTTAATTGAAGAATAGGAATTTTGGAGGAAACAAGGCAGAAAATCTCAACTGCTCAATTTTGCTGAAAATATGACTATCTTGCAGCTGAATGTTGATTCTTAAACATGGAAGTTCATTTTCTTTTTCCTTTCCTCACTTTTTGCATATATTTTGACATTGGGGACAATGTCCCAATTAAGTGTGGGGGAGGGATACTCTTGAGAAGGGAATATTTGGTTTTCTATGCTTGTTTTGAATGTGAAAAAAAAAAAAAACCCACTTTACACTTTGTTGTTGTACTTAAAAATATACTCAGAAAAATGTTTAGAAATAGCATTCATAAAAAAAAAAAAGAGACTTCTAGTACCTTACTCATCTATTTTGTGATTAGTATACTTAGTTAAAATTGTAGGATGAAATCTAGGTGTGGTAAACTTACTTGCTAATTAGGGATGGAATCTAGAGTCTAAAAGTGGATCGAAGTCCTTAGTTGAAAGTTAAATGGTTGTGGTTCTAAGCTTGTTGATTTATATATTTTCTTTTCAAATATTTTGAGAGCCCTCCTAATCTTTGGTGAAAGAACATATGAAGTTCATCACTTGGTGATCCTTTTTAATAAATCTCTTTGGAAATAATCAATTGTTGTAAATTGAATACAAATAGCATGCTTCTTATATATAATTGATGAAAAAAAAATCAAAAGGCCCATACTCCAATGACTCAAGCATTTGAGTTATGAGTATCCTAACTTGAAGGTTAGAGTGAGTAGAGAGTTCGATGGGGTTCCTTTAAAACCTGATCACTTGGGTGATGAGCTCGGGATGTGCCAACTCGATGAACTCACTATAACGAGAAGGGCGGAAAGGCAAAAGTTCATTAGATGAACTTGAAAAAGAAAGCTAAAAAGATACAGGCTACACCCTGTCCAGAGGAAAACGAAAAGAAGCGGGCAAAAACCCGTCCCTCTAAAGGCTAAAAAAAATAAAATTGAAGAGATTTTTAAATAAAGGGAGAAAATCCAGGGGAAGAACAGATACAATTACTTTCACTTTAGATTGTTGTGCTTAGAGAAGTAGTTGAAGAGTTTATATATTTGTTAATAAGTGGTGAAGTATAACTAGGTCTCTTTTGCTATTGTTTGACTTCGTGTTTATTTTGTGACTTTGGAAGCTATTTTTAATTGGTGAGGGTAAAGTTTAACTTACCTGGATTAGCCTTAGAATTTTGATTTTGGTATGCTAGTTACATATAAATGATAGATTTGAGCAATAGGTACAAAAGCAAATTATTATGATCTAAAATGATTTATGAATGTTATGTAAGTTTTCACTTGTGAAAAATTCTGAGCATATTTGATGATGGTATTTTCTTTGTTCTTAAATTGTTTGCTTGAGGACAAGCAAGTGTTTAAGTGTGGGGGAATTTGATAAACCAAAATTATTCCTATTTTATGAATGCCAAAATGGACTTTTATTGATCATTTTATTGATAAATATTATGAATTTGGCACTTAAAAATATTAATTTATGTTTTCAGGCCTTTAAAGGAGTTATTTTATGGAAAGACAGCAAAATGGGTCAAAATAGCAAAGTTTTGACCAAAAAGTGGTTAACATAACAAAGACAAGCCGTATCCCAAGCCGTGTCAATTTTTATGTAGAGGAAAAGAGCCAGACATGCTCAAGTGACATGACTTGTCCCCAAACCTATCGATTTGACAGTCCATTAATTTTTAAGAAACGGCTTTTTTATTAAATAGTAATCCCCTATTTATTAAAGAAATGTCTATTGGACATTAAAGGGGTGTTACTTTGAAAAGCCAAAAGACCCGTAACTGTTAAAATTATTCTAATATGATTTTGATGATAACAAAAGGAAGATGATCTATTTGATATAATTATTTAAGGAATACAAATCTTGTATTTTATGTGTTTGGATATTTTTTATGTGTCAGAAGTTATTTCAAAATCTTAATTTGGATATTGATTTTAAAGTCAGAAGCAAGTTCAGAATCTTTAATCAAGCTTTTAAAGTTTTTTTTTTTTACGTGTTGTCTTAAGATAAGTTTATCAGAAGCATTTTCAGAACTTTCGAAAGCTTAAAACAAGTTTTTAAGAAACATTTTCAGAACTTTTGAAGGCTTAAAACAAGTCATCAGAATCTTTTTCAGAACCTTTGATGACGTACATCGTGTTATTCAAGTGTTCATCCGATTGAAGATATGATGCTTTTCAAGGCCTAGCTCCACGTGTCAAGTATATTTGGGTAATATACTTGACATGTTTCACTTAAGTTGGTTTTATATCAACGGAATTTTTTTTTTAAGGGATCTACATATCTTATAAGTTCTCTTCTTAACGTTTTTAATGTGATACGATTTCATATAATTTTTGTTCTCTCGATTTTATGAGAAAATTATGTTCCTAAATTTCAATAAAATCATTTAGTAAAGAAAATAGTATGGATAAGTAAAATCCTTATGTTTACAAAATATATAAAGTTGATAAATTTTTTATGATAGTGTCAAATAATTTTTCTTAGCCGAGATATATGGAAGATTTTATCAACAACTTTTTATATCTGCTGATTGTTATCATAAAGGACAGATTTAAGTCTATCTTGCTGCCGATATCTTTGGAAGATAGTGTTATCTCTCAACAATCTTTTCAAACATTCAAATCAGCTAGAAGATAAGAGCATATCTTATGCAAGACGAGAATAAGGGAACAATCTTTATCCTTGAGATCTTATGCAAGCCGAGAATCAGGGAACAATCCTTACCTTGAAGATTTAATTCAACGGCGTGATAGAAGAAGGATATAAAGAGCATATTCAGTTTCGGAAAATAGACTACATGAGTGACTCCAAAAAGGGAAATACACAAGAGCTTACGATAACATTCTTCAAATTTTTTTTCAGAAACTTTAGCTTTTGTCTTTGTTCTCGTTCTTTATTTTTTAATAGGAGGATCTTGTAGAATTTCTCTTTGATAATAGAATTAGTTACAAGTTAGACTCTGTAGATCGATTAAAGCTAGAGGATAGCAATGAGAATAGAGCAGAGCGAATTGCACTATCTTGTAATTTTGGATTTATTGATATAGTGAAACACAACCCGTAGGTTAACGGGGTCCCCGGCGTGGAGCTGGAAGAGTGGACTGACGCACAAGGTGGAACCACTATAAATCTCTTGCCTGATTTTCTTAATCTCTCTCTCTTTATTTTGGCAATTTACTTTATGCAAATTTAATTGTCATATGTTCTCATTCATTAAAATCCGAAGGGAAGTGTTTTTAAAAGCCAAATTTCTAATAATCAATTCAACCCCCCTTCTTGATTATTATTCGGGACCAACAATTGGTATCAGAGCAGGGCTCTCTTATTGATTTGAGTGATCTTATCAAAATGACTGAGAACAATGTAGCAATTAATCGCGCTCCTTTCTTTGATGGATCTAATTTTTCTTATTGGCGTATGAGGATGGAAACCTATGTTAAAGCTAACGATTATAATTCTTGGCAGGTAATCTCCATTGGAGACAATGAGCTCACACTGGATGGAAATTCAGAATTGTCAGATGCTGAGAAGAAAATCATTGAAAAGAACAACAAGGCTAAAAATTTGTTGTTAACCACTGTCAGCTTCTGAATATTACTAATATCTTCTTGTGGAACAGCAAAAGAGATATGGGATAGATTAATTGAAACCTATGAAGGAACTGATACAATCAAAGAAACCAAAATTAATGCTTTACTTCAGCAATATGAATTATTTAAATTTAAGTTTGACAGACTGTTAAAGATGCTTTCAACAGGTTCACAGCTATAACAAATGAGCTTGCTTCACTTGGCAAAGTGATTGGTGATCCAGATTTAGTGAGGAAAATGTTGAGAATCTTGCCACCAACTTGGGATGCAAAGAAGACTGCTATAGAAGAAGCACAAGATCTCAATAAGCTATCTCTTAGTCAATTAAGAGAAAAATTGTTAGCTTATGAATCTCACAAAAAATCTACTCGAGAAGAAGAAAGTAGTTCTAAAGGAATTGCTTTCAAAGCCAAAGAAGTAAAACGAGTTGATTCTGATGATAGTGAAGATGATGAAGATGACATCAATCTTCTGGCTAAAAAGCTCAATCGTTTCTTCAAGAAGCAAAGAGGTAAGAAATTTAGTGTCTTTAAAAGAACCACTGAATATGATAAAAATGATGCAGGAAAGGCATACAAAGAAAAAGGAAAGAAGAAGGAGAAGAAGGAAATTCATTGTTATGAATGCAAGAAACCTGGACATATAAAGTATGAGTGTCCTACCTTGATCAAGAAAATGGAAAAATACAAAAAGAAGAGTCAAGCAATGCTAGCAACATGGAGCGATTTAGATGATTCAGAGAGTAATTCAGAAGATACGGATGAAGAAGAAGAGGAAGCAAATCTTTGTTTCATGGCTGCCTCTGAGGTACAATCTGAATCTGAATCTGATAGTGAAATAACTGAAGATGATATGCTTCTTGAAATGAAAAAGTTGTTAAAAGCTCTTAAAAAGGCTGATTCAAAATTAACTAAGTATGAAAATGAAATTAACTGCCTAAGAAATGAAAAGGATGTTTTGAA
Source organism: Combretum micranthum (assembly GCA_024138025.1). Taxonomy (NCBI): domain Eukaryota; kingdom Viridiplantae; phylum Streptophyta; class Magnoliopsida; order Myrtales; family Combretaceae; genus Combretum; species Combretum micranthum. The sequence continues at coordinate 242,659 of JAMXBD010001982.1, read as the reverse complement.
ACAAACAAATTCATTGCTTGCTGATGAAAATAATTTTCTAAAGCATGACGTTGAGAAATTGCATGTTTATAATGAAAGATTAAGAAAAGATAATGATTTACTAAAAGAAGAAACTAGCATGCTAAATATAAAAATTAATGAGTTATCAGATTCAATAAAGAGTACATTTAATAAGTTTAATGAAAGTGATAAAAAATTAACAATGTTAATTTCTTCACAAAGATTATCTTGTGAAAAACATGGCTTAGGTTATGAGCATGGATCTACATCAAATGCATCTAAGAATACGACATTTGTGAAAGCTAAAAATGTTATAAATGATAAAAAATTGATGAAAGAAATAATTTCAAAGTAAAAAACGTAGAAAGAAAAGTTGGAAGACAAGTAATAGGGAGTACCAGAAAGTATTACAGAAGGTATCCTACATATGAAAACAATACCAGAAGGTATTCCAGAAGTTATTCTTCCTTCAGATATCATAAATAATACCAGAAGATATTCCAGAAGGTATCCTACATATGAAAACAATACCAGAAGGTATTCCAGAAGTTATCTAAATGAAAAACAGGTAAACAACAGGAATAATGATAACTTGCCATATATATGTTTCTTTTGTAATAAACATGGACATATTGAGAAATATTGTTATTATAAAAGAAACAAGCTCAGTAGATCAAGTCATGAAAAAATACCAAACGAGCTTGTCTTATAAAGGACCCAAACTAGTTTGGGTTCCTAAAAAGGTATAATCCTACTGAATTTTGCAGGAACATGAAGCAAAAGTAAAAGGAACATGGTATCTAGATAGTGGATGTTCCAGACACATGACAGGAAATGCTTCATTGTTCAACAGTATAACTTGGGAAGAAAAAGGGTATGTCAAGTTTGGAGATGACAGTAGAGGTAAAATTATTGCAACAGGAAGTATTGGTATGTCTTCTTACAAAATAGAGAATGTTTATCTTGTGAAAGGCTTAAAACATAACCTTTTGAGCATTAGTCAATTGTGTGACAAAGGTTATAAGATATTTTTTGAAAAAGATAAATGTAGTGCCTTTGATGAAAATGGTGTGAAATTGTTTGAAGGTTTTAGAAAGAAAAATATATATCTGATAAAACCTAATGAAACTAAAGATGATTGTTGTTTATTATCAATGAATGATAACATTTTTGCTTGGCATAAACGACTAGGTCATGTTAATTTCAATCAATTAGAAATTTTGTCTAAAAAGAGCTTAGTAAGAGGTTTACCTAAAATAAATGTTAAACAAGACATGAAGTGTAATACTTGCTTAAAAAATAAAATGGTTTCTGTATCTCATAAAAGTAAAAAGGAAATTTCAACAAAACGACCCCTTGAATTATTACATCTTGATTTGTTTGGTCCAACAAGAGTGCTAAGTATGGGAGGAAGTAAATATGGTCTTGTGATTGTTGACGATTATTCAAGATATACTTGGGTTATGTTTTTACAACATAAGAGCGATACTTTTGATTCTTTTCAAAAATTTGCAAAACAAATTCAAAACGAAAAAGGAGTTTCCATAATTAGTCTTAGAACTGATCATGGAACTGAATTTCAAAATTCAAAGTTTTTAAATTTTTGTGAAGAACAAGGTATATCTCATAATTTCTCAGCTCCATATACACCTCAACAGAATGGAGTTGTAGAACGCAAAAATAGAACTATACAAGAAATGACAAGATCTATGTTAAATGAAAGTGGTATTGCTGAATATTTTTGGGCAGAAGCGGTGTCTACAGCATGTTATATTATTAATCGTGTTTATATTCGTCCAATGACATCAAAAACATCTTATGAATTGTTTAAAGGTAAGAAACCCAATGTATCTTATTTTCATATTTTTGGTTCTAAGTGTTTCGTGAAGAAGAATGCTTTCAATCTTGTAAATTCGATGAAAGATCTGTTGAAGCTATATTTTTAGGATATTCTTTAAATAGTCGTGCATATCGTGTTTTTAATAAAATATCAAAAATCGTTGAAGAATCTATAAATGTTAAGTTTGTTGAAGATATAAAGGATGATGAGTCTGATGATGAAAAGGAACTCATTCCTAAAGAAGGAGCCAGTTCAGAACAAAAGTCAGAAAAATCATCTGTTGAAACTCATACAGAAGGTAATACAGAAGGTAATATAGAAGGTAATACAGAAGGTATTTCAGAACCTACAGTACCTGAATCAAATCTCTAAGGCTTGGAGGTATAAATCTGCTCATCCTTCTAATCAAATAATTGGTGATGTACAATCTGGTGTTAGGACAAGAGCAAATTTACAAGATTTTGAAAATCATTTTGCTTTATTATCTGAAATAGAACCTAATAATGTTAATGATGCATTAAAAGATAATGATTGGATAAATGCCATGCAAGATGAACTAAACCAATTTCAAAGAAATAATGTATGGAATTTAGTATCAAGACCTAAAGGAAAATCTATAGTTGGTACTAAATGGGTTTTCAAAAATAAACTAGATGAAGATGGTAAAGTTGTTAGAAACAAAGCAAGGCTAGTAGCTAAAGGATATTCACAAGAAGAAGGAATAGATTATGATGAAACATATGCACCTGTAGCTAGATTAGAAGCAATTCGGTTGATGCTTGCATATGCATGTTTTAAAAATTTTAAAGTTTATCAAATGGATGTAAAAAGTGCCTTTTTAAATGGCTATATAAAAGAAGGTTTTTGTAGAACAACCCCCTGGTTTTGAAGATCCTTTTAAACCAGATCATGTTTTTAAATTAAATAAAGCTTTATATGGTTTAAAACAAGCCCCAAGGGCATGGTATGAAAGATTGACCTTATTTCTAATTTCTAAAGGTTTTAAAAGAGGATCTGTTGATACAACATTATTTCTAAAAACATATGATGAAGATACTTTAATAGTACAAATATATGTGGATGATATTATATTTGGTTCTACTAATGAAATATATTGTCAAGAGTTTGCTAAGTCTATGCAGGCAGAGTTTGAGATGTCAATGATGGGAGAATTAACATTCTTCCTTGGACTTCAAGTTAAACAAACCAAAGAAGGAATCTTTATACATCAAGAAAAATACACTAAACAAATTCTTAAGAAATTTGGATATGAAGGATGTAAAGGAGCTGCAACTCCTATGAGTACTTCCACAAGGTTAGATTCTGATCCAAATGGTAAGAAGTAAATGAGAAACTTTATAGAAGCCTCATTGGTTCTTTACTCTATTTAACTGCATCAAGACCTGATATACTATTTAGTGTATGTTTGTGTGCTAGATTTCAAAGTGCACCAACAGAAACACATTTGACTGTTAAAAGAATTTTCAAGTACTTGATAAATACTTCAAAATTAGGCATTTGGTATCCTAAAAATCAAAATTTTGATTTACTGGGATATTCTGATGCGGACTATGCGGGTTGCAAAATTGATAGAAAAAGCACATCTGGTACTTGTCAATTTTTAGGTGACAAATTAGTTTCTTGGTCTTCTAAGAAACAAAATTCTGTTGCCTTATCAACAGCTGAAGCAGAATATGTTTCTATTGGTAATTGTTGTGCTCAATTACTCTGGATCAAACAACAATTGTGTGATTATGGTTTATTTTATAAAAATATACCTATTAAATGTGATAACACAAGTGCAATCAATTTAACAAAAAATCCAGTGCACCATTCAAGGTCAAAACATATTGAAATTCGACATCACTTTATTCGTGATCATGTAGTTAACGGTAATATTGTTGTTGATTTTGTGCCTCCAATATGCAATTTGCGGATATATTTACAAAACCTCTTGATAAATTAAATTTTGAATATATAAGAAATGAGATTGGAATTTGCAATCCTTTTTGAATTTGAACTTATACTTATCTCCTCTTTATTGGAATCTAAAAAGGTCTTTCCCAAAATTTCTTTTACGAGGCGTTCTTATTAAACAAGATCTTTACTTTCAAGGGTTTTACTTTCTCTTCATTTCAATCTCACGAAACTCAAAAACAAGAAATCCTCTCATCTTCTTCAATGGCGCCCAAAAATCAGAAGGTTGAGACACAAATCTTTTAAAACGAAACCATCGGATACTCCACTGGTGATTCATGATGAATCATCAGATTCTGAAAAAACCTCTTCACGATCCTCAACCCCACCAACAACTCGAGAAGTTCGTTCCAAAATGTCTCAGATTCTAGTAAAAAATCAAAAGCTTCTGACCAACCTCAAGAGACTCCTTCAGAACCTTTAGTTCAAGAACAATCTGGTTTAGAATCTTCAAGGAGGACTCCTGATAAAGAAAAGAAACTTTCTTTATCAAGAAAAGGGAAAGAAAAGATCAAACCTGGACAAGGAACATCAAAATCCAAAGGTTCTAAAACAGCTGAGATCACACCTATTGCCAAGTCAGGGTCTCGAAAGAAAAGTGAGGTGTGTGCATGCAGCTTTGTTGATTTCATTTCTTTGATAGCAATGGATTTTATATAACAGAGTTTTTAGGAAAAATAGAATGTGTGACGCTATGTTCTGTTCAAATGTTAGTATATGGAGAGTGCATAAGGGAATTCTATGAAAATTTAAGTGTTTCATCTGACAATGTGTTGAATTCCAAAGTGAATAGGCTAAATTAACTATCTCTAAACAAGATATTGCTCAATGTTTTGATATGGAAGAAGTGAATGATGATATAGAGATTGTTAATTTACCAAGAAATGATCTTTTTGCTGCTGTCAATGGAGGTCTGGAAATGGATTATGGCAGGGAAGCGATGGTAATGGATTTTGAGCTACTTCAAGGATTTTGCACAAAATTATTATTGAGTGCATTTGTCCAAGAAAAGGAAGCTCAACCTCCATGTCCATAGATCATGCGCAAATTATATTTGCCATGATAAAGAATAAAAGGATTGATATTGCCTCTCGTATCATTGATCAAATTTGGAGAAATAAGGATAGTATGATATTTGGGAATGTGTTGATGAAAATTTTTGAATTTAAAAGAATCCAACTTCCGTCAAGCTCTTCTGAACCTATAAAATTGAAACGGATTGGAAAAGAAATACATCACATGTCCATTTATGTTAGGAACTATCTTTGGTACACAAATGATGGTTCATTTTATCGATGAACGTCATAAGACTAAAGATATTCCGTTTGAGTCATCCTCTCCAACAGTTAAAGAGGCAGATACTTTCAGAGGGTGTTCAAGAAGCTGAGGGTGAAAATCCAAGAAGAGGAAAATTGGAGAAGTAGGAGAAGGAAGTGGTAGGAGCAGTGTCAGTAATGTTGATTTTGAATTCCTCAAAAAATTGATCAAAGACACCATCAAAGAAGAAATGGTATCGGTTCAAGATTTGCAGAAAGAAAAATTAGATCAACACAGATACGAATTTAGAAAATCTATTCAAAATGTTGAAAGAGAACTAAACCTTCTTCGAACTTTATTTGATGAGTTCAGTGGTAATGTGAAGGACGATTTAAATCGTAATGTCACAGCTTTTGACAAACTGGTGGAACAAATGAAGAAAGTTGGAGATTCGGTCACCAAATCATTTGATAAGTTGGATGTAAACTCTGTCAAATCTACTCAAGTTGTCAAGGATCTACAAGGAGAAATTTAGCTATTCATAAAGGACCAATTTCCTCATTATTCTCGGCCTGGACCAACCCTTATTGACCTGGATCCATCTTCTCCAAAACCAAGTCCATCATCATCCAAATCTACAAGAATCAAGAAATCTTAGTTTAATCTGTTCTGTTTTTTTTTTTTAAAGACAAGATATTATGTTCTCTTCTTTAAAGACCTTTTAATGCTTTAAGTTTTTTTATATGCATGATCTGAGGGGGAGACTCCTTTTGATGATAACAAAAAGGGGGAGAAGTATGAACTATGTGCTTGATGTGTGTGCTGACTACTATGTGTGTGATATGTTGAATGTTTTGAAGTTTAATGTCTGAGTATGTTATTTCTCTTTGGGCAGTGATGTCTTCTCACAAAAAAATGCGTGATGAAATTTGAATAAAACATAATTGATAAAATTTTAATTGTGTTTTGTCATCATCAAAAAAAAAGGGGGAGAATATTAAAATTATTCTAATATGATTTTGATGATAACAAAAGGAAGATGTATTTGATATAATTGTTTAAGGAATACAAATCTTGTATTTTATGTGTTTGGATATTTTTATGTGTCAGAAGTTATTTCAGAATCTTAATTTGGATATTGATTTTAAAGTCAGAAGCAAGTTCAGAACCTTTAATCAAGCTTTTAAAGTTTTTTTTTACGTGTTGTCTTAAGATAAGTTTATCAGAAGCATTTTCAGAACTTTCGAAAGCTTAAAACAAGTGTTTAAGAAACATTTTCAGAACTTTTGAAGGCTTAAAACAAGTCATCAGAATCTTTTTCAGAACCTTTGACGACGTACATTGTGTTATTCAAGTGTTCATCCGATTGAAGATATGATGCTTTTCAAGGTCTAGCTCCACGTGTCAAGTATATTTGGGTAATATACGTGATATGTTTCACTTAAGTTGGTTTTATATCAAGGGGATTTTTTTTAAGGGATCTACATATCTTATAAGTTCTCTTCTTAACGTTTTTAATGTGATACGATTTCATATAATTTTTGTTCTCTCGATTTTATGAGAAAATTATGTTCCTAAATTTCAATAAAATCATTTAGTAAAGAAAATAGTATAGATAAGTAAAATCCTTATGTTTACGAAATATATAAAATTGATAAATTTTTTATGATAGTGTCAAATATTTTCTTAGCCGAGATATATGGAAGATTTTATCAACAACTTTTTATATCTGTTGATTGTTATCATAAAGGACAGATTTAAGTCTATCTTGCTGCCGATATCTTTGGAAGATAGTGTTATCTCTCAACAATCTTTTCAAACATTTAAATCAGCTGGAAGATAAGAGCATATCTTATGCAAGACGAGAATAAGGGAACAATCTTTATCCTTGAGATCTTATGCAAGCCGAGAATCAAGGAACAATCCTTATCCTGAAGATTTAATTCAACGGCGTGATAGAAGAAGGATATAAAGAGCATATTCAGTTTCGGAAAATAGATTACACGAGTGACTCCAAAAAGGGAAATACATAAGAGCTTACGATAACATTCTTCAAATTTTTTTTAAGAAACTTCAGCTTTCGTCTTTGTTCTCATTCCTTTATTTTTTAATAAGAGGATCTTGTAGGCTTTCTCTTTGATAATAGAATTAGTTACAAGTTAGACTCTGTAGATCGATTAAAGCTAGAGGATAGCAATGAGAATAGAGCAGAGCGAATTGCACTATCTTGTAATTTTGGATTTATTGATATAGTGAATCACAACCCGTAGGTTAATGGGGTCCCCGGTGTGGAGCTGGAAGAGTGGACTGACGCACAAGGCGGAACCACTATAAATCTCTTGCCTGATTTTCTTAATCTCTCTCTCTTTATTTTGGCAATTTACTTTATAGCAAATTTAATTGTCATATTGTTCTCATTCATTAAAATCGAAGGGAAGTGTTTCTAAAAGACAAATTTTTCTAATAATCAATTCAACCCCCCTTCTTGATTATTATTCGGGACTAACAATTGGTATCAGAGCAGGGCTCTCTTATTGATTTGAGTGATCTTATCAAAATGATTGAGAACAATGTAGCAATTAATCGCGCTCCTTTATTTGATGGATCTAATTTTTCTTATTGGCGTATGAGAATGGAAACCTATGTTAAAGCTAACGATTATAATTCTTGGCAGGTAATCTCCATTGGAGACAATGAGCTCACATTGGATGGAAATTTAGAATTGTCAGATGCTGAGAAGAAAACCATTGAAAAGAACAACAAGGCTAAAAATTTGTTGTTAACCACTATTGCAGCTTCTGAATATTACTTAATATCTTCTTGTAGAACAGCAAAAGAGATATGGGATAGATTAATTGAAACCTATGGAGGAACTGATACAATCAAAGAAACCAAAATTAAAGCTTTACTTCAGCAATATGAATTATTTAAATTTAAGTCTGACGAGACTGTTAAAGATGCTTTCAACAGGTTCACAGCTATAACAAATGAGCTTGCTTCACTTGGCAAAGTGATTGGTGATCCAAATTTAGTGAGGAAAATGTTGAGAATCTTGCCACTAACTTGGGATGCAAAGAAGACTGCTATAGAAGAAGCACAAGATCTCAAGAAGCTATCTCTTAGTCAATGAAGAGAAAAATTGTTAGCTTATGAATCTCACAAAAAATCTACTCGAGAAGAAGAAAGTAGTTCTAAAGGAATTGCTTTCAAAGCCAAAGAAGTAAAACAAGTTGATTCTGATGATAGTGAAGATGATGAAGATGACATCACTCTTCTGGCTAAAAAGCTCAATCGTTTCTTCAAGAAGCAAAGAGGTAAGAAATTTAGTGTCTTTAAAAGAACCACTGAATATGATAAAAATGATGCAGGAAAGGCATACAAAGAAAAAGGAAAGAAGAAGGAGAAGAAGGAAATTCATTGTTATGAATGCAAGAAAACTGGACATATAAAGTATGAGTGTCCTACCTTGATTAAGAAAATGGAAAAATACAAAAAGAAGAGTCAAGCAATGCTAGCAACATGGAGCGATTTATTTATATTGTTTTATCTATGGAGGAGTAGTTTAATATTGCTTGGGTATCGTGGATCCTTGATTGATTTCATGTGATTCTTTTGTTCTTAATTTCAAAATGTGTTGATTTTGTTGTATTCAATAGCTTGCGCCCAAAGAATGAGTCTAATTGGATGGTGCATCCCATTGGATTCATGTTTGAATTTTGTTAAAAATACACCAAAAGGTTGATTTAATGAATAGATCTAATGCTATTGATGAGATTGCTCATAATCACCTAGAGATAGGGATGGTGAAATCTTTTGTCACTCGTTTTGAATTCATCAGTTTGGTTTTAAAAACGAAGGATTCTTGTTCTTTATGCAAATTAAAGTTGCTAAAGTCAGGAAGACATTTCGACAGTTTGGCTTAGGTTTAGGTGCTTTTGACTTTGAAAAGCATTAGCATAATTTAGTGAATCCGATGGTTCAATAATCAATACAACTTTTGAGAAATTCTTGAGTCATATGAATAGATCTTAGGTCCCTAAGTAACCTTGTGAATTGATTTATCCTTTTGTATGCTTGCTATGAAATCTGTGAATATTAGACTAGTTTAGTTTCTCTGTATATAAAACCAAATCTGATTTTTTTCGGCTTGATAATAGGAAAGAGTGAGTAGAAGTACTCATCAACGTTCCCTAGGAATATGACCTAGATCATTTCTCTATGCTACATCTGATGGGTGAGCTTGCCCTGTAAGACCATAGTTGAAAAGAAAACGATTTAGAAACTTTATAAATTTAAAACTTGGTCTTTTGAATCTATCAAAATTCTTGAACAACTTCAATATTTCTTCAAAAATCTCTATGGAATGCTTAATTCTAATCTATATTTAGAGCTACTTGGGTTGTGGGTTTCTTTGATTGTTGGATGATTCTTAAAGTGAGGAGAAGACCCCCTATTTATAGGAAAAATTTCGTGCATGACATTAAATGAAATTTGCTGTTTCACTTCGTACGCCGACAGTTATGGATCCTACGCTGGTGGCTTACAGGCGGCGTATCTTCAATTTCTCCCTTGCGCAGGCAATGCACTGGTAGCCTTCAATATCGATTACACCTGTAGGCTGCTTTTACGCCGGTGGCTTAAATGTAGATCTAGCCGGTGTATGTGATCAGAAATGAAGCGTTGGGCTGATTTATAACGAACACTATCCCAAAGCTGGCGGCTTAGACACCGGCGTAGACACTCCAACAGATTTGTCTCTTCAATTTTCTCCAAGCGTTTGATGTCTTCATGTCGTTTCATATCTATGATGTACACTGCCTCAACGCCGGTAGCTTAGGAGCCGGCGTATGCTATAACTCCTTATGCGCTGGTGACTCTCCAATTCTGAGCTGCCCCTTCAAGTACGCTAGCTTCTTCATCTTCTACGCCGGCAGCTTTGAGCGGCTTTCAGTGTGATTGGAACTTATGCTCGGCAAAGCTGGTAGTGCTGGCAACGGCCTTGGGTGTAAGCCGTTTGAACGCCGGCGGATTTGAATGTTGAAATGCCGACCTTCACTTGAATTTTTTCTATTTTTGATTCAAAGTCTCTTGTTTTGATTTATTTGTCCAATTTAGTCCTGAAACATGAATTTCAATCAAAACAAATATCCATTCTAGCTCTTATGAATATCAACAAGTTATATAAAATATGATCTTATCAGGACTTCATTTCTTTAATAAAACTTCTATTTTGAGTTTGGAAAGTAAGTGTTTTCATGCCATAACTCCATTATTACGAATTTCTTAAAATGACAACAACTCAAATTTTTCCTACTTTATTTCTACTCCTTGTTCTACATGTTTTTTCTTAGCAAATCCCATTTCAACTTATAAAAATCATTACTTGATGATATCTATGACCTAGACTCTTCATTTTTCATATAAAACACAAGTTTTTGAGTTGATAAAAAGGTTTTTATGGTATGGTCTTGACACCATCCGAATTTCACAAAGTTAGAATAAAACTCAAATTTTATACTTTGTAATCTCTTCCTATTTTGAGAATCTCTATTAGTAGATCAACTGTTTACTTATCAAAAACATCTCCTATTGATACCTATTCTATAAGCCTTTCATTTTTTAAACAAATCCTTCATTTTGGTGTTGAAAAATGGTTTTAAAAATTGGTCTTGGTTGAGATCCAAATTTAAAAAATTTGTTTTTGGACATATCTTTTGATAAAATCCATTTAAACTTATGAAAAATCATCCTTTACATATCTTATCTTAAGAGCCTTCCATATCTTGAATAAAAACTTCATTTTTAAGTTGAAAAACATGTTTTTAAACTATGCTTTGGCCTAAATCAGAAAATAGAGTTTTGTTATGAAAAATAATCTTTGAACCATATAAAATGAAGTATTGATGATATATATACATTAAGCCTTCATTATCTCAAGTAAAAAATTTATTTTGATACTTGGAAAGTGGTTTTTAAAAATGGGTCTTGCCTAGATATGAATTTCACCATTTTTGTTTAAGTTCAAAATGAAGATCCACACTTCCTATGAACATAAATTTAAAAGAAATCCATGGTAGTAAACTATAAACTCATAGATCTAAACTTTACTCATCAAGACCATTCATTTATGATATCTATTCCCTAAGCCTTTCATTTTAAATGAAAAATACACATTTTGAAGTTGAAAAATAGCTTTTCTAAATATGGTTCCTTTTTTATCCGAATTTTCAAAAATGATTTTTGTTGAAAATAAAATAGATCTTGAGCTTTCTAAAACTTTCCTACTATCATCATGCTACTACAAGTTATTTATGAACATAAAACAAAAGTCTAATGCATTTATAAACTCAAAACATTAGATCTAGTTTACTATACTGGTTATAAATGCATGAACACTATGATGGTTATGTGAATGATGAATATATACACAAATTATTAGCAATAACAACATAACTTGAAAATAAAACAAGAAAATAGCAAAATAACTTCAAATAACAAGATCTATAACATTGTGATGGTAAGAATCTCATGTTCAAGTGTTTCCACATCCCTAGCTTGAAGCTCATGGGGATTTCGTGTGGAATCACACATGAATGAACTTTCCATTACATGTTTTAGGATACTAAAGTATACATCTTTTACCTATTGGAAGATTGAAACAAGAACTTGAAGAAAAATATGTGAATGTGTGTGTGTATGTGTGTTCGGTTTTAAGAGAGGAAGAGGAAGAGGAAGAAATTTTTTTTGCAGGAGTTTAGCTTTGTGAAAAGTGAGAAAGTGAGAGGAAGTTGTATAAAGGAGTATACATAAAAAATGGATTAGGGTTTGAGTAATAAAAGAAAAGAAAATAAAACAAATTGGAGAGAGGAAAGAAGGAGAGGGTAGCACCGGCCCCTTGGAGAGAGAGAGAGGAAATGAGTTGTGTTGTGCAAGTTTTGAAATTAAATAAGTAATTTAAGTAATAAAGTTATATTGGAAAGGTAAATTGTAAGAAAAATGATGTAATTGTGAGAGTAGGGTATAAGGATGTAAGAAATATGTTATGTTTAGTTGTCCTTGTGAATAGTGTAGAAGAATAAAAAAGTATATTAGACATTTAAAGTACCGATAGTAATGAAAATATGATAAAAGGTTATAACTGTAACTTTTATAACCCGAAAAATTATATAACTAATATATTTGAAAATCTTATGAAATTATGAGTCTAACAGTACTAATATCATATATTTAATATTTCGAGCCCCGGGGCACCCTTTTCGAAGTTTGTACCCAATTGGGTTCTAAATAGATCGAAAATTCGCTAATCTTATCTTTTAAAGCATCCTAGTATTATAACGAACCAAACTACACCATTTACTCAAATTCCGACTCCTTGGTTTAGGAATACGAATTGTCGGATCTAAACTACTAGGGTTTCTTGGAATTTGTTGACTTAGGTTTTCCGGTTGACTTTCCAGTTTAGGGTTTGAACTTAATATTACCCTAAAAATTAGGGGTTTACATGAACTACTATATTCCACTTAGGGTTCCTGGGTGATTTTCTGGTTTAAATCTTCGCCAATTTGGAAACTGATGTTTTATGTTTATACAACATATTTAATTTGAGAAATTTATTCTAAATTTTATTTTTGTAAGTATTTAATATCTCTTAACGTTTTCAGAATTCTTGAATTGGGTTTTATTTCCGAAGGTTTATTGTTATTTACTTTTTAATAATTTTTTTTAGGTTCTATATTACCTGATTTTACAAGTCAAAATTAAGTATGGAATTTGTCGTACGTAGTGGTTTTGAATTTGAAGACTGTTGAGTTCTTATTTTATTTTTTAAGGAATCTCATTTTCTCAAGATTAAGAAATTTCTGGATTCGTTCGTGATCTAAGACTAGTTGAAGTTCGGTTTTAATTTGGAGTCATTTTTAGAGTTTATTTTTAATGTTTATTTGGAATTATTTACTGAAATTTTCCGAGGCTTATATTTACATCTCTACAAATTCTATTCAGCAAAGATCCACTCCCTAAAGGAGTATTTACAAAAAAACATCTAGACATTAATTCAATATCTACTCCACATACAGATGTAAACATTTTAGATATACATGAAAAGCTTGCGCCTGTTTCAAACAGCACATATGCATTATGTTTGAGAATGGATAGCGTACCTACTATGGTGTCGACATTGGAGTTATCTCTAAGCTATAACACATAGATCTTGGCAGGTGCTCTTTGTCCCTGACCTTGAGGTCTACCTACTGGTGCTCCCGGAATTACCTGCCTACCCAGCTCTTTACAATTCACGGCCTTATGTCCCTTCTGTCCACACTTAAAATAGAAAATAGGTGGACCTCCCAATTACTCGATGCAGAATCTTTGGCTATGCCCCACTTTTCCACAGTTGAAGCATGCATTATCAGGCCATTTGCAGTCTTTCACATCATGGGGTCCTTAGCATTTATGGTATTTCCTATCAAAACTTGGGACCAAAGATCTTACTTGTTGAGTGAAAGGCCTTTTTCCCTTATCTTGAGCAATAACCGTAGTAGCTAGCCTCTTGCCCAAATAAACCTGACTCCTCAAGTCCTCCCTTCCCTTAATCCTCTTCAATCCCTACTCAACCAGCTTTGCCTTGTTGACCACAAATGAGTAACTGGTAAACTCCATCAAATTAACCTGATGTTGAATCTCCGGTTCTAACCCAGTGATGAACCTGCTCATCTTAGCATCGTCACTTTCTCTTAGTGGCTCGGGGAGAAACCTCATCAGCCTATTCAGTTTTGCTTCATACTCTTCAACAATCAGCTTCCCTTGTTGCAAAGTATAGTATTCCTGCAGCATCTTTCTCTGACATTATCCGGGAAGAACTCCTATAGATGGCTTGATGAAACATGTCTCATGTGATCGCACCTTGCATGTGCCTCTTGGTGCTTAGCCACCAGTTGTTTTCCATCCCAATTAGTAAGTAGGAGGCATATTCCCCTTTCTTGTTTGCAGGGATGTCCAACGCAGTGAAGGTCTTTTCCACCTCCTCCATCCACAATTGTGCTTCTAGGGGTTTTCTAGGTGTAGGCTTGAATTTGTACACCAAGTCTGTTCAAGCTCAGAACATCAGTGTGTCTTGCTCCATTCCCTCCATTACCATTCATCTTTTGGGTTTCCTGCCTCCAAGCTTTAGCATTTGCTTGAATCACCTGCATATCGTTTCTCATATTATGCTGCTGTTATGTGACTACTCCCATCACAGTATTAACAGCTTGCATCAATTGAGCAGCATCAATAGGCAATTGTTGTCCTACAGGTGGGACTGACGATGACAGTGGTGGGGGCAAATCCTCATACTCTTGGTTCATAGGGGCTTGATTCGAGGGTGGTTGTTCCTCTTCACCAGATCTGAAGGAACCAGCATCATGGATTCTTCTACGGGGAGGCATTCTATTCCAAGCAACATACACCAAAACAAAAGATAAGAGGGAAAAGCTAACTTCAGAGATTAAACACTATATAAACTACAAGATACCATAAAACTATATACATATAAACAACTCCTATTATTTCTACCCTACTCATCAATGCTCACCGCTATAAAGAGTTCATAACTTAATTCTAAAGAGATCATCAACCTAGAGCTCTAATACCACTTAAGCTATAATGTCCTAACCTAAAGGCATTATCAGCCCACCACGTATCCTTAGTAGGTTATACACACTAAGGCTATAGATTTCTAAAACCACAAATATGAATTTTCGAATATCACCAATAACTTGCATATAGTGAAACTTTCAAACTTTTTCATATTACAATAAATGTCCTTAACTCATAAATCATCTAAACATCAAATCTAAAAATAATAAAATCATTACATATAACAGTCTTCAAAAGAAAATAACTAAATCATTATATGTTTCTTCTTCTCAAATTACTAATAACAAATCTCAATTATCAGCACGATGGTCATAACCGCTATCGCTCTCCCCATCATTGACAAATATGTCATAGCCCGTCAAATCATAAATCATAGAATCTTCACCTATACCTGTGGGAAAAATAATGATTGAGCGAAAAATGCCTAGTACCCCAAACCAAAAGCACATGCACATGAACACGTGATAAGATCATATAATATATCATTTGTTGATGTTCAAAAGAGCTAGAATGAATACTTATTTTGATTAAAATTCATGTAACAGGTCTAATTTGGACAAAGAAATCAAAACAAGAAACTTTGAAGTGAAATGGGAAAAATTGAAGTATACGCCGACATTTCTACCTTCAAAGCCGCCGGCGTTCAGACGGCTTACCCTAAAGGTCGTTGCTTACACTGCCAGCTTTGCCAGCCTTTGACTCAACCACACTTACGCCGCCTCAAAGCTGCCGACGTAGAAGTTGAACAGGCCAGCATACATTGAAGGCCAGCAGCTCAGAGTTGAAAAGTCACCAACTTTGAAGAAGTTACAATCTAAGCCGGCTACTAAGCCGCTAGCGTTGAGGCAGCGTAGGTCACAGATCTGAAGCGACATGAAGACAACACATGCTTGGAGGAAATTGAAGAGACAAATCTGTTGGAGTGTCTAGGCCGGTGCCAATGCCGCCGACTTTGGGGCAGCTTTCGTTATAAATTAGCCGAACCTTTCATTTCTCATCACATACGCCGGCTACATCTACATCTAAGCCGCCAGCGTAGAAGTAGCCTACACTTGCAACCAAAGCTGAAAGCTACCAGTGCACTGCTTGTGCAAAGAAGAAATTGAAGATACGCTGTCTGTAAGCCGCCGGCGTAGGATCCATAACTACCGGCGTACGAAGTGAAACAGCAAATTCTCATTTAATGCCTTGCACGAAATTTTTTCCTATAAATAAGGGTTCTTCCCCCTCCAACATTCATCAACAAGCAGCAACAAAGTAGTACACTTGAGTATAGAAATAGTCTAGCATTTCATAGAGATTTGTGAGAGAAATTTGTGAGCTTTCAAGAATTGTAATTGAAGATTGTGATACTTGAATTGGTGATATCTATTCTCTTTCTTATGCAATTCATTTACCTGATATATTTGTTTATAATGCTATCAATTACATATCTGATTATTGAATCTACATCCATGAGTAGCTAAACATTTCTTTGTGGGAAGTGATGAAGTCCTAATTTTGCTAAAATGATTATTGAATTTATATTATAGGATTGTTAGAATTATGGAATATTTTTATTGAATCCTAGTTATCTATTTTATTTCTGACTGAAATTGAATTGATAAGAATTCTGATGATTTGGAAAAAGAATTAGGGTTCATAGGAATCAATTGAAATTAAACAACAATTGTGGAAACAATTAAGTTTAATATTGATTTAGAAATTGTTCCATGAACTTCATGCAATATTTTATTTTAATTTCTCACTAAGGAATTAGGAGAAGTTAATCTAGGATATTAGATAATCATAGAATTGGAAGATTTATGATTATAAATTTGATTCCATTGATAATTTGTATAGCGGAAGCTAATAAATTATTTTATGGTTAACTAAAACTTTGTTTTAGGTCTTTACAATTTCTTACAAATATCCATAATCCTAATTGTTCATATAATATAAATTCAGCATGATTAGTAAAGATTAGGATGGATTCTATTCCTTCCCGCATTCATCTTATATAAACTTTTCACATTCTCATTTGCATTCATAAGTAGATATAATTAATTAGTTATAGTTAACTGATACTTTGATTTCCTAAATATTAGTATAAGCTAATACCAATCTAGTAGTTAATTTAGTCTCTGTAGGAACGATACTCTACTCATTCTATATTACTTGATCAAAACCCAGTACACTTGCTGGTAGTATCTGAAATTATTTATATACACATCCCATTCAGATCAACACGCATATCACAATATCACATACAACTTATTTTCTAATGCAACAAGCACAATTTAATTATCTTTTCATTAGCTTGTAACCAACACAGTTTAGGACTATTGATCACTAATCCTAAACCTGGAGTAACTCATGACCCTGATGAAAACTATATTATCATAATATATACATATATATATATATGCGTTTCACAATTAAGCTGGTAACGACTCCTAATCTACTGGAATCATCTCTAGGTGTAACTCCACTGGAGACACCACCGCACAAGGATCATCAGGTTGCCAGCGTTAGTATCACACTACTGTCGTGGTCTTTACTAACTACAGCCAAGCATAACCAACACTCGTTTTAATTAAAGTCAAATATATGTTAAGTCATAATTTTCAACTAATCCTACAAGCACAAACAAACATACATGGTAAGGTCGTACCTGGTATTGCTTTCAATACTTCAATCCACCAATAGAACTTCTTACAAAAACAAAGATCTCACACATTTCCTGACCAACAATATGTCCCAATAAATTTCCATTTCCACAAAAATTAAACCCTAACCCTAAATTCCATAATTTGACTCAAAGATCTAAAACCTTAACCATAGATCTATGAAATTTGAATAACACACACCTTCTTTTCTTGGTTTACAATCTAATGAAACCCTTCAATATAAATTTTCTCCAAGTCCCTTAATTTCTCCACAACTTCCTTCAATATACATGTATATAAAAAGTCTCCAATTTAAATTTTCTATCACAATAACAAAAAAAAATTCATTGATTATTAGAATGGTACAGATTCTTACGTACCTAGAACTTGTAGATTTCAATTAGGAAATCGGAACCCTAATTCTCAATTCTCTTGAATAATAAACTATAATTAGAATTCCATAATTTACAGATCTCATAATCCATAAATCTGATAAAACCTTTACCTTTCTCCTTGATTTGGAATCACAACTTCAGATCTAGATCCACCCCTGATCCTCAACAACAAATCTTGGATTCCCTTTGAAATAACACATAAACCTAGATTATAATCTAAAGAATATTTCTTCAAAATCATAAGAATTATTAAAAACCCTAATAAAAATATTACCTTTTTCTTGAATTGAAGTCTTCCAAAATCTCTAATCACACTAGGGTTTGCCATAACTCTTAAATCTCCTTCAATCCATAAGATAACTAGCATAAGAGAAGATTTATCAAAAGGATTTGATTGAAAAGATTAGAGGAAGGTTACATACCTAGGGTTTTTTTTTGCTTTGAAAGCTTCTAGGGTTTCCAAAAGAATGAGAGGTTATATATAAGCTTTTAAGAGAAGTTGAAAAGGTATGAAGACAAGGGAAATTCGTCTGTCAAATGATAAAAATACTCACTTAAAAACATTATATTACATTCATACCCTTCAATATGAATTATTTATTTATACCTTACAGTTTGAGAGCGCGGGATTGCTGAAGTTGAAATTGTTTGTTTGTCTTTATCTTTGTTGACTTTTGTAACTCCGATTTGGCTAGGGTTAAAGTTTAATTCAACTTTACCCTGGAAATTGAGGGGTTTACCTCAGGGATCAGCTGGATGAACTTTTTCATGCTCGGATTTTGTGCCAAATGGTTAATGAATCTTTTCTTATGAAATCTTGTGATCGAAATTGTTTAAGGTTCGGTTCTAACTTGGGTCAGTCTTTAGGGTTTCGATTTGGTATTCCAAAACCATTCTCGAAAAATTCTAGGGTTTACAACCTACCCCCCTTAAAGAAAGTTTTGTCTTTAAAACTTGGTTCATAATCTTGCTCATGATGCATACCCAAGCTCTTCAAAAGGTTTAATATTCCTCCAATGGAATTTGCTCTTAATGTCTTTATGATTCCCAACTTTAATCTCAAGATCTTGTCACTTCTAATCCATCCAACTCCTTATCGACCCTTGGCTTTTTCTTTCTTTCAGCTTAGAGCATTGGTTACTGCATTCATTTTCTTTCACATAAAAGCTTACTCCAGGATTGCGGTCCTTTATACACTCTTAACCATTTCTTCCATCACGTGTTCAGTTCCTTTAACATGAACAAGTGCTCAAGGTTCGGGTGACCAATATAAATTCCTTATCCTTGATCATTCAGATAATATCTCCATTTAAAAGCAAGCTTCACCATTAACACTATATCATGCTGTCGAGCAATTTTGTTCTTACGGTCTCAATTGTCGACAAGCGTAAGCAATTACACATTCGAGACCATTTCCCGATGTGTTTCCAAGCATTGTCTAGGACTCTTTTTTAATCTGGGCAACATTATCATTGTTGTGAAGACAGCTTGTTACTTAGTCCTCGAAAACTTCGTTCCCCGTTTTCGTCCGTTTATGCAATTCCTTATTCGCTTCTAGGTTATCCGATTACTTTGTTATTGATGATGACTTTATTGAACTTGCCATAGTTTATGTATAAACTCATGTATCTATTCTTTTCCTTTATAAAGAGTACCAGGCTTCTTAAGGCGAGACACTTATCCTATCCATCTCTTAGCCCAAAACTCTTGTAGTTACTTCCTTAGCTTTTTCTCAACTTGATAGGTGTGATATGGTATGATGTTTAATCATAGGCTCAGTATTCCTCACCAAGTCAATTCTCAAAATCGACCTCTCACTTAGGAGGCGATCCAAGTAACTCATCTTTGGAAAACTTTAGGGAAACTTGTTGACAATGGGATGCTGTCTAGGTAGTGTTTCTCCCTTTTTTACTCCTTGTATTACTTAAACATAACTTCCAAGTCCTCATCATCGTTCTTTACTAACTCAATCAAAATCAAATCATGTCTCCTTAGACTTATAGATCCATCTATGGACGTTTCTTTCCTTCCTTGTCCCATAAATTCTACCTTTTTACTTTGGTAGTCAACTGTATTCTCATCGTAAGATAATCAACTCGTTCTTGTGGCTATTTCATATTTTCTTAATTCAAATATGATAAGGTTTGCGGGAGGAGGCATCCTTGATTTTTTTTTCTAGGGGATAAGCTTTTAAAATTTTCCTTATTGTCACTACCATGTGGGATTCTTTATTTCGATTTCAGGGTTTTACTCAATCATCCAATTATCATCTATTGATCTATATACTTTTATGAAATTAAAGAAAACACCTTATTAAGGTTTAATGCTGACCTGTGATCAAGTCATAGTTGTAGTTGTCCTCGTCCTTAAGGGCAGTTAACTCCATGTCTCCATCATCCATCTCCTCACGTCTCCATTGACCTTCCAAGTTGTAGACCCTCATTCCATGCATAAAGGTTTCAGCACAACTTCCATTTCTATTTCCATTCCTCATTTTTGTTGGAGTAGGTCCTCTAGACGGTCCAGTTAATTCGATGGTGGCACTCTTCATTTGTGGGCATTCCTTAGCAAAGTGTCCGGTTTGTCTACATATGAAGCAAATGGAGGATGCTTTCTTTGGGCACTCTAGCACTTTGTGGTTGGGTCCTCACAAAAGTAACACATATCTTGCAATTCAGGACATCTTTTTGGGTAGTGGTTACCTTGACATTTCCAGCAATTTGTGTTCCTTGGTGCTTCTCTTCTTCCACTAACACTTTCTCTAAAACTGTTGTTTGGCTTAAACCTTTTTGATGGTGGACCAAAACTTGGTCCTTCATGAAATCTCTTTTTAATAATATGGATCTTCCTTTTTGGTGTACGTGTGTTTCTCCTTTTTGCTCCCTCAACAATCCGAGCTCTCTCTACCGATTCTCGAAAATTCCTTATTTCAAATTCTTCCAACTTCATTCACAGATCCTCATCTAGTCCGTTCAAAAAGACTTACCTCTTTAGCTCTTCGCTATACTTGTATGAGTCAGTACATACTGGAGTAGCCGACTGAACTCGATCTCATATTGTTCCATTGTTCTGCCTTGTTGCGCAATATGCAAGAAGGCTGAGCTAAGCTGAACTTGGAGGCTGCCTGGGAAGTAGTTCTCGAGGAACTCATGCCGAAACATCTCCCAGGTGATCGGATGCATCAATTCTATACTCTTCGATTACCACCAGACACGAGCATTTAAGCGAAGCATTTAGGTTCCATAGGTTATCTTTATGTGTTACGGCAATTCATATGCACCGAATGACCTATCTATTTGTGCAAGCCAATCTTCTGCCTCGTTAGGCTTGCCAAAGGCTCTATCAAAGTATCTATTACTTTTGATGCATTCTGGCAAAATGCTATGGTATGGTCCTGGTGGTAGCGGTGGTGGCAAGGGCACGGTATAGGTTTGCACATTCTGTGGTGTAGACACTTCCACGGATGCTTCATGTTCGCTTTGGGGTGGGGTTAGAGTAGATGCGTGTGCGTTCTTCTGTTGCACAAGAATATTCAACAATTGTGCTATCTGTTCAAGAGTGGCCTGGTTTGTCACCAGTGGATTCGGCGGTGGCATAGCTTGTGGATTTGGAGGAGGAACTTCGGGTTGATATTCTTCCCCAATTGGTTGGTTTGAAAAATGTTTCTCGCAGTTTCATCCCCTTCGAGTACGGCTATTTGATTATTTCAATTACGTGAGTTCATTCTTTTCTCTCAACTTATTAAGTTTTATCGCGATATATTACAAAAATCTTAGAAATCTAGATCAACCATAATTATCAAAATACAGGAATTTATAGAATCAAAACATAATAAATAAAATTAAAATAACCATAAAAGAAAATTTTTTATTCAATAGAAACATAGAAAACTTAAACATAAAAGATTAGAAATTTATAATTGAAAATCATATTCATAGAAATAAAACCATATAACGAACACTCAACAAAAAGTTGGTAAGCAAATCAAGAATTCCAAAATAGAATTTCATAAAATCACAAAATAGAACATCTTTTAAGAAATTTATTTGAGGAAAAAGGACATAGCAAGGATATTATAAAACGATACAAGGAAATTTTTTTTAAGGGATTTTTCAATTCACTGGTTATCTTCAAAACTCTTAACTACTTTCTTTAATTAAATCTTATTTAGTCAACTAAGGCGCTATGCTTCGGGTAATTGCGATGCTTTCTCCTTGTCTCGACATCCTCCTCTTGTGCTCATGAAATCGTGCTTGGCTCCAACTCTTTCTTAGAGCTCCTGCTTCATCTTTTGGCAATGGATGTGGGATCCTCATCTTTTGGGCACATCGATGGACGTACTTGCGGTTAAAACTAAATCATATAACTTTTATTGCTTTCTTTATCCAAAAAGCAGGAAATTTTGGATTTCTTACAAAGGTGAAATTTTATTGAGATTAAAAACGCTTTTGGGAATTCATTCAAAGACAAAAACTAGCTCTCACATTATGTTTTTGGTGAAATCATAAAATAAGCGACTTTCCCACGGGTACCAACAATATCCACTTGTTACACTCTAGGACTTCCTAAAGTTTTTTTTATCTTATTGGATAGGTGGTCTCATAGGATGCTTAGGTTTCCCCTCATTCCACCTACGGTTCCTTTATCCTAATGAAAAAGCTGCTTATCTTTTCCTCTATTATCTTTCATCTAAAATTAATAACTTCACAAGAATTTCCTTATCACTCTCATGATTTTCTTAATCTTATCATGCCTCTAAGACTTCCATTCCTAAACTTATGGTTTTCTTCCCTGATCTTGATGCTTTGATACCACTTAAACTGTCACGCCCCGAAGGGTACCTTAAACGTAACAGTCTGCCACATACGGTATTAAAACTTAAGAATGACTTCCCAAAGTCATGCAAAAGTTTCACACCATATGTAAGGTATTTATCACAACAATAAAGACACCGGTGAGAGTATAGTTCGAGATAGTAAATACAACTGTCGAGCCCGGATTTTTCCACTCATATGATTCATTTCTTCTAAGCCGATTCACATTAAACCGAACCATTTAACATGAATCCTCGACTAGGGTTAAAAGAAATTTGAATTTTTGAAAATGATTTAGAGTCGCCACCCGATATAAATCGGGAAAAAATAAAAGCTAGGATCATGGGACGGTTGATCCTAACTTAGCTACTATCTGCGAAATTTGATTTAAAAAATCAACTTTTAAAAACCAGATATCATGGATTAGGGGGCTAACCTATTAAAACCAAATCGGTTACCACTTTCGGAATTGTATATAAATAATCTATCCTTTTTCATGCTCAAAAACATAAGTAAAACATTATAGCACAAATATTTTACAAGTCAAAATCATTCATTTTTATTTTTTATATGCTTTTCTTCATTTTTATTTTATTTTTTTTTAAAATATCAATATCAACAATATATTTCCTTTTTTTTAACAAAAACTTATATTTACAAAATGGTTATTCACATATTTAAAAAAAAACATTTTTTCATTTTTTAATGTCGCCCCGCAGGTGCCTACGTACTCGCTAATCGCGATCAAACAAAACGTAGTTCTTTTAAAAAAGAACTTTAATTTGTTGTTCAATTTTAATTTTGAACTATTCTCAATTTAATTCATTAAATTTTATATTTTTATGAAAATCATTTTTGATGGTCCTATGATCTAATCAATTGATTTTCATTTTATGAAAACATATTTTTCTAAGTCTAAAAATCGTTTTTTATTATTTTATTTTTTAAAAAAAATTTTGGTTTTGGAAAATCCAATTTTATCATTTTTACTTATTTTGTTTATTTATTATTATTATTTTTTTTTTTTATTTTTTATTAAAAAAACATAAATTCACAACATATTCAGAATATTTTACAATATATTAAAATATTTTTCATGCAATTAAACAAATGCATTTCCAAAAGCAATTTATGTATAAATACACATTAAAAATATTCAAAAATATCAAAAAATAAATTTATATAAAAAATAGTTATTGATTTTCTGGATTTTTCTGTATTTTTTTGAATTTTTTTTGAATTTTTTTAAATTTTTATGAATTTTTTACTATTTTTGCTTATTTTCTGAAATTAATTATATAATAAACTAATAATATAATAATGCGAATTGACCTGGACCGTTGGATGAAGCGGACGAGATCTAGAGCATCGATCGTGAGACCGATCTGGATCGTCTGATCTTGTTGACTCGATCTGAGCCGTCTGATCGCTTGATTGAATCTAAAGCCATCTGATCGCTTGATTGAATCTGGACCGTCTGATCGCTTGATGAAATCTGGGCCGTCGATCGCTTGATTGAATCTGGGCCGTCTGATCTGTTTGATCAATCTGAGCCGCTGATCTGCTTGATTGAATCTGGGCCGAGATCTGCTTGATTGAATCTGGGACCGTCTGATCAGAGCTGATGTTGACCGTTGCCCGGCGAGCGGGTTGGACTTGGATATTCGGGTCGAATTTCGGGTCGGATCCGACCCATCGGGCAAGAAGACGAAGCCGCGACTTTTCGGGGCGGATTCCGACGGCTGTGGTGGTTGACGGTGGCTGGAAGCTTGTCGGCCCGACTCCTGGTGCGACGGCGTGTCCTCTGAAGGTGGTGGTTCGCGCCCAGAACGGCGGCAAGGGGCGGTTCCGGCGGTGGTCGTACGGCGACGCAATCTCCGAAAATAAAATTTGCAGAGATTAATTTGATCAATCCAAGCACACTAAAACATCAAAATCAAGTTTCTAACATTCTTAAAACACTCAATTTTGATCAAATCCGATCCAATTACTTCGAATTTGAAAAATTCAAATTCTATATACCTAAATTCGAAAGTTTCAAATTGGCCTTGTTATGTATGTGTTTTCTTGAAATTGACTTGCCTTTTGCTCCTAAGACCCCCTATTTATAGGTTGCAAGCTCAATTTTACGTTTCGAACAGTTTCAAAAACGAATCGATTTTTGCCTCTTGATTTTTCACGAATTAATTCGAAAATTCATGATTAAATGTTTGAAACTGATGAATTGATGATTGATTTATCAAATCCTTCATCAAATCATTTAATTTAGTAGATGATTCATTCAATTTTATTCAATTCTTGTAACTCCTCATTTAAGTGCAATTGAATGCTTTTACAAATTGAATTTTTCCCAATTTTTTTAGCACGAATTTTCTGACTTTTGGGTTGTTTTTGTTCGAATTGTGCACTAATCTTTCATATTCCATAACCACTTGCAATTGCTTCATCAATTACAATAATTAATGAAGTTTTGTTAGTTAAAAACCGATGCAAAGAGTAGGCAAAAAGTCACTTTGAGAAAGATGAAAAGACAAAAATGATAAAAAGGCAAAAATTTGCCTTTGCTAGGGTTTGAACCTGTGTCCTTGAGCTTGAGTATGTGTTTGGGTCAATGTGTGTTTAACCAACAGGCCATTTGGCCTGTGCCTGATCACTTAGCCAATTTCATCAATACTTAAGGCTTTTGGAAAAATGAGTTTAATTAAATTAAGCCTTAATTAATTGGGCAAAAAATTGGGTGTCTACAGCTGCCCCTCTTTGTGTAAAGTTGAACAAAACTTTTGCCACAAAGACAAAAAAGATAACCAATTTTGCTTAGCTTCTCCTTCCAAATTTTATTTAAGGAGATTTTTATCTTGTGCAAACTATCTGTCGAGTTTAGACTTTGAGATTTTGCTAGGTCAACTATTGGACCTAGACTTTAATTTGGTCATTTGCCGGACCTATGGGCTTTGGTTAGGTCATTTGCCGGACCTATGGGCTTTGGTTAGGTCATTTGCCGGACCTATGGGCTTTGGTTAGGTCATTTGCCGGACCTATGGGCTTTGGTTAGGTCATTTGCCGAACCTATGGGCTTTGGTTAGGTCATTTGCCGAACCATGGGCTTTGGTTAGGTCATTTGCCGGACCTATGGGCTTTGGTTAGGTCATTTGCCGAACATATGGGCTTTGGTTTGGTCACCATCTGGAATGGATGGATTTCTGAACTGTCTTGATCACCATCTTGGATAGATTTCTGAATTTTGTCTTGAAGATTTCTGAATTGTCTTGACACCATCTTGTGATGGATTTTGAATTTTGTCTTCATCTTGAAAGTATGGATTTTGTGTTTGGTCAGTACTAACTATCTGTTGAGTCTAGACTGAGGGGTACTTGTGAATTTTTAGTCCACTGGGAGTTTTTTATGATAATTTTGGTTCCATATCCAAAAAGCATGCTTCAATTTTCTATCAAAATTAGTTATCCTTGCAGTAATATTTTCTTTCAAAATAAGAACAATCAATAGACCAAACTGTATAAATGCATTCAGTCAGTATTATAAGATGCTCAAACTTCTTTGTCTGATGATTCAAATGGTGTTTGGTTGTAAATTTATTTGGAAGAATTTTGTGGGTTAGGCTTTGATTTGACTTTAAAGAATTTCAGGCTTTGATACTTCAGAGAATTTCAGGGTTTGATCCGACTTCAGAGAATTTCAGGGATATCAACTTTGTTTATAATTAATCAAAATAAAACAATTGATCACTTGAAATGACAAATTTTATTGATCAAGGATAATAACTTTACAGCATCTGAGTTCACAGGATCCTTTAAATCGGGTCCATTCATTTGGGAAAGGATTAATGCTCCTCCCGACAAGACCTTCTTCACTATATATGGTCCTTCATAATTTGGTGTGAACTTTCCTCTGGAATCTTGCACATTTGGCAGCATTTTTCTCAGAACCAAATCACCTTCTTGGAAATTTCTTGGCTTAACTTTCTTATTAAATGCTCTAGCCATCCTTTGTTGATATAATTGCCCATGACACATGGCAGTCAATCTTTTTTCATCTAAAAGATTTAACTGTTCAATCCTTTGTCTAACCCATTCAGCTTCTTCGAGCTCTGTTTCAGCCAGTACTCGGAGCGAAGGAATCTCAACTTCTACTGGTAAAACGGCTTCAGTTCCATATACCAGGGAATAGGGCGTTGCCCCAGTTGACACTCTTACAGAGGTTCGATACGCCATTAATGCTAATGGGAGCATTTCATGCCAATCTTTGTATGCAATCGTCATCTTCTCAATGATTCTCTTGATGTTTTTGTTGGCGGCTTCTACTGCTCCATTCATCTGTGGGCGATATGGAGTGGAATTCCGGTGTTTAATCTTGAATTGCTGACATAAATCAGTCATTGCATTGTTGTTCAGATTTGTACCATTATCGGTAATGATACTTTCTGGAGTTCCATATCGAGCAATGATATCTCTTTTGATGAATCGCACCACAACGGCTTTTGTCACACTGGCGTATGAAGCAGCTTCAACCCACTTGGTGAAGTAATCGATTGCAACTAGTATGAATCGATGACCATTTGAAGCTTTTGGCGAAATTGGCCCAATTACATCTATTCCCCATTGAGAACGGCCATGGTGTTGACATTGACTGTAATTCCTTCGGAGGAGCATTTATCTTGTTTGCGTAAATTTGACATAAATGACAAGATCTCACATGTTTGATACAGTCTGATTCCATGGTTAACCAGAAATATCCTAGCCTCATAATTTTTTAGCTAGCATATATCCGTTCATATGAGGTCCACATACTCCCTCATGAACTTCTTCCATTAATTTTTGAGCTTCTTTTTCATCTACACATCTCAACAGGGTTGTATCGAATGACCTTCTGTATAGGTATCTCCGCTTAACAAAAATGACTTGCCAGACGCCTCAATGATTTCTGATCCTTTTTGTAGCACACTCAGGATAGCTACCTGTTTGCAAGAAAATTTTGATATCTTGAAACCATGGTTCGTTTGATTCAATCACAGCACAGAATGCGGGTTCACTTCTTATTCGGACTTGCAAAGGTTGTATTCTTACTCCTTCAGTGAATTGGATCAAAGAGGCCAGAGTAGCCAATGCATCAGCAAATTGATTTGAGTTCTCGGCACATAAGTGAAGGAAATTTCTTTGAATCTTCCTGCTAACTCAGCCAAGTGATTATGATAAGGAATCAACTTGGGATCCTTAGTTTTGAACTCGCCTCGAGTTTGGAAAATGATAAGTGATGAATCTCCAAACACTTCGAGCTCCTCGATATTCATTTGAATTGCCATTTCTAATCCCATGATGCATGCCTCGTATTCCGCTACATTATTTGTGTAAGGAAACATTAATCTGGCTGATGCCGGGAACTGTTCTTCTTTTGGTGAGATAAGGACTGCCCCTATTCCACACCCGTATACGTTGGCTGCTCCATCGAAATACAACTTCCAACTGTTGCTTTCGACTTCTGTTTCTGTATCTGATACCTTCATCTGGAAACTGATCTTGTTCCTTTAATTCTTCATCATCAACTGGGCTTTCTGCGAGTTGATCAGCTAAAACTTGTCCTTTGACTGAACTTTGACTTACATAAATGATATCAAATTCAGAAAGCAGCATCTGCCATTTCGAGATTCGACCAACCAAAGCCGGTTTGCGTGCTAAGTATCGCAATGGATCATGCTTCGTAATCAACTCGATCGAGTAGAAGAGCGTATACTGTCTAAGTCTGTGCATAACCCATACTAATGCACAGCAGGTTTTTCTATCTCTGAATACTTTTGTTCTCCATTTGAGAATTTCTTGCTTAAGTAGTAAACAGCTCTTTCTTTTCCTTCCTCATCTTTTTGCCCGAGCACACAACCCATGGATTCAGGAAGAATTGTCAAGTACAAGAACAACGGTTTCCCCGGTTTTGGAGTAACCAGTACTGGTGGATTCGTCAGATATTGCTTTATCCGATTAAAGGCTTTTTCACATTCGTCATTCCATTCAATTAGGGCATTCTTCTTCAGCAGTTTAAACAGCGGTTGGCACTTATCAGTCAACTGTGATATGAATCGAGCAATGTAATTCAATCTTCCCAAAGGCCTCTGATTTCTTTTAATGTTTTTGGTGGAGGCAAATCCTGAATCGCCTTGACTTTATCAGGATCGATTTCTATCCCTTTTTGGCTAACCATGAATCCTAATAATTTTCCAGATGTCACTCCGAAAGTGCATTTTTCTGGATTCAATTTCAACTGAAACCCTTAATCTTTCAAAAAGCTTCCTTAACACCACTACATGATCCTCTCCTTCCTTTGTCTTGGCGATCATGTCATCTACATATACTTCCACCTCTTTGTGCATCATATCATGAAGTATAGCAAGCATTGCTCGTTGATAAGTTGCCCCGGCATTCTTGAGACCAAAAGGCATGACTTTGTAACAAAAGGTTCCCCAGGCTGTAACGAATGTGGTTTTGACCTTATCTTCTTCGGCCATTAATATCTGATTATACCCTGAAAATCCATCCATGAATGAAAATAGATGATTTCCAGCGGTATTGTCCACTAAAACATCGATGTGAGGCAATGGGAAATTATCTTTCGGGGTTGCTTTGTTTAGATCTCTGAAATCCACACAATTCTCACTTTCCCGTTTTTCTTAAGCTGGCACTATATTTGATACCCAATCCGAATAATCAGAAACCTCAATGAATCCTACTTCAAGCAACTTTTTTACTTCATCCTTGATTTGGAGGAGTAAATCCGGCCTAAATCGCCTTAATTTTTGCTTTATAGGTTTAAAATCCTCCTTTGTTGGCAATTTGTGAACCACAATGGATGGGTCTAAACCAGGCATATCGCTATACGACCATGCAAAAACATCCAAGTATTCGGCTAGTAACTTGGTTAAATCTTGTGCCGTGCTCTCAGGCAATTTTCCCCCTATTCAGATTCCTAGGGTTTTCGCTTGTTCCCAAATTAATCACTTCAATGGTTTCGGGAATTTCAATCCTTCCTTGTTCAAAATTTTGCCAAATTTCTTGTGTTCTAAATTGATAATCAATATCATCTTCAACGTCTAACCCAGTAGAGTTAGAGGTGATATTGATATTTTCATTAATTATACGCGCGAGATATCCCTGAACTTCATCACAATTGTCGATCTGGTTGAATATGAATGAGGAATGTATGAGAATATGTGAAAGCACAAACGAAATAAATTTCATTAAACTGGGACGGTGTTTAAGTACACTTATTTGAGCATCACATAATACTGAAAAACACAAAACACAAATCTAGTCTTAGATAAGTTCTTACTTAAAAGACTTAATACTAGCGCAAGGCACAGAGAACCAATTTCTCAAGATCATTTCTTTGGATGAAGCATCTTCTTTGATATCATCTGGCTGCTGGATATGATGTGGCTTTGGAAAGGAATGGCTGATGTGAGGGATTTTGATGATTGGATCATACTCCTTGTCGAGCTTCCTCCTTCTCATTTGGTTTTTCATTTCTGCCACTTCAGCACAAGTGGGGGAATAACCCAGTCCAAAGGTTCCCACCTGAGTTCTTTTTCATCATTCATCATACAGACTTCGTCAAACATTTGGAGCCCGAAGTCTTCTTCTCCTTCTTTTCCAATGTAAGGGACAGCTGTCTCCTTGTAAATGGCATAATCCTGTTCTCCCATAACAGTGATGAGTTGACCATTGGCTATGAACTTAACCTTCTGGTGCAGGCTTGATGGTATTGCCCTGGCAGCATGGATCCATGGTCTTCCCAACAGCAGATTGAATGTTCTGGGGATATCAATCACTTGGAAAGGAATAATGAAAGTTTGAGGCCCGATGGTGACTTCTAACTCCACTTCACCTATTATATCTCTTTTTGACCATCAAAAGCACGAACCACAGTAGAGCTTGGTTTGATGTCTGACGGTTCAATCCCCAATAGGCTCAAAGTGGCTAAGGGGCACACATTCAAAGAGGATCCATTGTCACTAATACTCGAGAGAACGATCTTTCCACAGCTTTTGACTACATGAAGAGGGCCTTGTTATGTTGATCCCTTCCTCTCCCAGTTCTTCAGATGAGAAAATGATTTGCTCATTTGCAAAGATTGAGTTGATTATATGCCCCAAGGCTTCTTCTGATACACCTTCTGGAACTTTCACTTCTTCTAAGGCTTTGAAAAGAGCCTCACGGTGTACATTAGAGCTAATCAGCAGACTCATGAGCGATATTTGGGCAGGCGTTTTGGCCAACTGCTCGACAACTTTGTATTCACTTGCTTTCATCAGTTTTGCCAATGCTGACTTCTCTTCATCTTTCTTCCCTTCTTCATTTTGCTGCTGTGGCATATTCACAGTTGCATTCTTCCGGTCGACTCATAAACTCTTCCTGAGCGAGTAAGGCCACCAACCATGGCCATTGAAGCATGATTTACCGCCTTATAATCAAATGGAGCGGCTTTATAATCACTCACAGCAAGGGGTATCTGAAAGGTATAGTTCCTAGGCTTTGATGAAGTTGATCCATCTTCACTACCTTTGCCTATTTCGATTTTGATGGATCTAGGTCCACCTTCAATCATGCACACAAGCTCTTCTGGATCCGGAATCTCAGCGGTAATCATATTGATAACTGGTCCATGATTTGGCAATGGGTTAGTAGAGACGTTTGGAGCTTCAATGAAATCCAACTGGATGACTTTTGCATCAATAAGATCTTGGATTTTATGCCTAAGCCTCCAGCATCTGTCTTGAATGCCCGATTTGCCCCATGTGATATTCACACTTCAGCTCAGGATTGTAATTTTAGGCTTAGTCTTCCCTAGGAACTTCAAGATTGATCAGATTATCGGCCCTTAATTTAGCTAATACTTGGCTAAGGGGAACCGGAATTCGAGTGAAGTTCCGCCTGTTGAACCTTGATTGTTGATTTGGGACTGCACTTTGTTGAGTCTGATCCTTATTCTGATTTTGATTCTGATTTGTTGACAACACGAATGACTTAGTAGGGCCAGTTGCATCTGAAGTATTGACCATGCTGACGGTTGAATCTTTCCCTTTGTATGGGACATTTCTCGGTGCAGTATATTTCTTTTCTTGTTGCAATTTTCCTGCTGAAATTGCATTCTCAATCCTGCATCCAGCTATCACCACTTCTGAGAAACTTGCTGATGCATGCCCAATCAGATGGGAAAAGAAAGGTTCCTCTAATGTGTTGATAAAAGTGAAAGTGAGGTCCTTTTCAGGCATCGGGGTGGTGATCCTTGCAGCCAATGCTCTCCAGCGCTGAGCATATTCCTTGAAAGTCTCTTCTTTCTTCTTCTTCAGATTGCTTAAATCCCATACCGAGGGCGCCATCTCAATGTTAAACTTATACTGATTAAAAAATGCCCTAGCCAACTTGTCCCAAGTATCAATTTCTTGATGGTCTAATTGGGCGTACCAGGCCAAAGCAGCACCAGTAAGACTGTCCTGGAAGGTTTGCACCATCAGCTTGTCAAACTTTGCGTATTGCCCCATTCGTCGTACATACAATCTGGTATGCATATTAGGACAACCTGTCCCGTCATATTTTTCAAATTCCGGTGCCTTAAATTTCTCAGGGAAGGCACCTTCCTCATATTGAGGCAAATTCAGGATCGCGGTTTGATCAAAACCATCGAACGTCTTCATTTTCTCAAGCAGTTTTCTCTCCATTTCTTTAGCCTGAGCTTCCAGTTCTTTCTTCAACTCAGCCGCATTAAACTCATTTGGTGACTCCTCTTGCTGAATAAGCTGTCCTTCAATTTCTTTTCCTTTCTGTGCCCTTGAGGATTCTTCAGAAGTTGTGGGGGTCTTAAGTTGTGCAAGACTCTGTGTTAAAGCCTGCATCTGTTCAGCAATTCCAAGGAGGGTTTGTTCCACGGTGTTGAGTCTTTGCTCATTGGTCTGGTCTGTGGGGTTGCTCCCGGTGTTAGACATCTTAGCTCGGGATCTGGTAACAATAGGGCTCCTAACCGGCTTGGACGCTATCTTTCAAGTTTTGACTTAAACTCGAATTTGCTAGACCTGGACATTTATTATTTATTAATATTCTTTAAAGAATAAATGAATTAATATACATATGCAAGAATGTAGATATGCTATCACACAGATGCAAATGGGGATATTGACCAATGATTTTTAAAAAAACATTTGTATTAAAAAGATAATGTTTGACATAACAAAAACTTCTAATGGTTTAGAAACCTTATTTCCTAGTGACAAAACTACTTTCTAATGGTTTCAAAGAACCTTGATTCCTAAGGACTAAACCTAAACCAACTAAACCAGTCTTCTTGTCTTAGTGGGGCAAACAATCTTGTCTTCCAGGGCTAGAATTTTCTTTCGAGCTGCCTTCAACTCGCCTCTAAGAATGCAATTCTGCTTCCAGCACTTTGCAGGCGATCCACCATTTCCCTCTCTCTTTCTTGGAAATCTCGGTGACATACTTCCAGGCGAGCCGAAACAGCTTCCATGTAAGCAGTTGTTTCAGGGTCAGGTTCCGATGGTGCTGGTTGAAGGATATCGGGAGCTTCATATCGAATATCCTTATTCTTCTTCATTTGGCTAGCCACATACCACCTGGTTGCTCTATACTTCTTGGTTTCCTTACTTTCTGGCTCGACTTCAAAAACCGGCTTCACCTCTCTATTTTCCCATATAGCTCGGATTTGATTTAGCTTGAATTCTTTAGCTGGTAGTTGGGTTGGATCCAGATAATCTAGAGTGACTTGCTCCAAATTAGGCTTGACAGTAATATCTTGCAGCATACCATACTGTCTGATAACACTTGAGGATAATAACCAGTACAGCCGGTGAGTCCAATTAGGGGTACTGCCATGTATTCCTTGCAACTTAGGATGGCTGCAGGGCTTTTGAACCAGCGAGCTTGCCACATCATGTCTTCAGGTGGCATGTCTTCAAGAATGGCAATTATATCCCATAGAGGATGATCATCTTCCATGTGGACCCTTTCAGCAAAAGATTGGATAAGATCATATTTCAGACTGATGAGGGATCCATTAGCCAATTCTTTTCCTAGTGCTTAATGTGGCTAGCAAACCAAACATCAGTAAATGCATGCTTGCTTTGAACTTGCCTTGTCCTTTAGACTTGATGTGATTCAGACTACGGACTTGTTCGGCTAGAAGAGCGGACATAGGATTTGCCAGCTAAATATTGAGAAACCAGCTCTATGACCCGGAAGTGGATGAACAAATTGCCATTAGGGAAGAGAATAGTTGCAAAAGCAGCTACTATGAAGGCATTAACCCGGTTTTCTTCCCAAACTTCAAGTGGTATACTGAAAGTGGATCGGTTGCTTTTAAAGTATTCAGAGTTCCAAACCAGTCCATCAGTGTGTTAGCCGGATGCAATATTCATTGCAATCATTGATAGCTTCAATATTGGTCCCCTCTTGATCCCAAAAATTCTGATATAACACGGACCGGGCTATGCTTGAAGTTCGGAACATAGATTCCTTCAGAGGTAGGAGGTGCTTGGAGTAGTCTAGTATATTCCTCAATGGTCGGGCTAAGTATATGCTGACCCAAACGGAAGACAACTTCTTCAGGTTCCCATAGATGAGTGAGGGCTCGGAACATGGTGAATGGAACATGGATCTTTGGTAGGCTGAGGATTGGGCCTAATCTATCCTCAATGAATGACTTTTGGACCGGACTAAAACTGACAAACCATCGGTCCAGTAGGAGCATTGGATCTTGAAAGGTTCCACTCGATTTTCTCTAATAAGGCGAGCCCATAAGCTATCGCTACTGTCGGTTGAAGACATCATTTTCTGAAAATTTTTCAAAGGTATAAGCTAATATTTACAAATTTTTTTTAATTTTTTGACAGCTTTTATATTTTTTTTAGAATTTTCTTTTTTTAAAGTTTACATATACATTTATATTTCAACTTCATTTTTTTTTGAAAAAGTTGGTCATATCCCATGCTAATGAATGCATGATTTGGTAGGGTTCTATAGGTTCCCCGATTTAGTGGTACTAAACCGGAGTGGGAGGACATTTCTTGATCTAGAGGGTGGAAAGCCACAGCCCCCGAACCTTACTTCGTCCTCCTCGCTTAGGCTCTTAAGACGGCCCTGGTACGACCGTATCTAGCACACAATTATGCTAATGCAAATGTAAGTGCAAATCATAAAAGAAACTTTTTATTTATTTTTTATTTTTTATTGTAAGGTAATATATTTACAAAAACAATTATTCAATATAATATACAAATAATCACATATTCACAAAAATTGAGCAAGGATAAATTCAAAATTTAAAATTCCTAAGTGGCTAGCCCTCTTTTTTTTTAAAAAAAAATTTATAGTCCCCAGTGGAGTCGCCAAGCTATCGAGCCTGCATTTTTCCACTCATCTGATTCATTTCTTCTAACCCGATTCACATTAAACCCGAACCCATTTAACATGAATCCTCGACTAGGGGTTAAAAAAATTTGAATTTTTGAAAATGATTTAGAGTCGCCACCCGATATAAATCGGGAAAAAAATAAAAGCTAGGATCAATGGGTCGGTTGATCCTAACTTAGCTACTAGTCTGTGAAAATTTGATTTAAAAAATCAACTTTTAAAACCAAATATCATGGATTCGGGGGCTAACCTATTAAAACCAAATCGGTTATCACTTTCGGAATTGTAAATTTATAATCTATCCTTTTCATGCTCAAAAACTTAAGTAAAACATTATAGCACAAATATTTACAAGTCAAATCATTCATTTTTATTTTTTATATGCTTTTCTTCATTTTTATTTTTATTTTTAAAAATATCAATATCAACAAATATATTTCCTTTTTTTTAACAAAAACTTATATTTACAAAATGGTTATTCACAATATTTAAAAAAAAAACATTTTTTCATTTTTTAATGTCGCCCCGCAGGTGCCTACGTACTCGCTAATCGAGATTAGACAAAACGTAGTTCTTTTAAAAAAGAACTTTAATTTGTTGTTCAATTTTAATTTTTGAACTATTCTCAATTTAAGTTCATTAAATTTTATATTTTTATGAAAATCATTTTTGATGGTCCTATGATCTAATCAATTGATTTTCATTTTATGAAAACATATTTTTCTAAGTCCAAAAATCATTTTTATTATTTTATTTTTTAAAAAAAATTTGGTTTTGGAAAATCCAATTTTATCATTTTTACTTATTTTTTTTATTTATTATTATTTATTATTTTTTTTTTCTTAAAAAAAATCACATAAATTCACAACATATTCAGAATATTTTACAATATATTAAAATTATTTTTCATGCATTAAACATGCATTTCCAAAAGCAATTTATGTATAAATACACATTAAAAATATTCAAAAATATCAAAAATATCAAAAAAAATAAATTTATATAAAAAATAGTTATTTTGATTTTTCTGGATTTTTCTGTATTTTTCTGAATTTTTATGAATTTTTTACTATTTTTTGCTATTTTTTTATTTTTCTGAAATTAATTATATAATAAACTAATAATAAATAATGCGAATTGACCTGGACCGTTGGATGAAGCGGACGAGATCTGGAGCATCGATCGTGTGACCGATCTGGATCGTCTGATCTTGTTGACTCTATCTGAGCCGTCTGATCGCTTGATTGAATCTAAGCCGTCTGATCGCTTGATTGAATCTGGACCGTCTGATCGCTTGATGAAATCTGGGCCGTCTGATCTGTTGATCAAATCTGAGCCGCTGATCTGCTTGATTGAATCTGGGCCGTCTGATCTGCTTGATTGAATCTGGACCGTCTGATCAGAGCTGACCGTTGACCGGCGGGCGGGTTGGACTTCGGATATTCGGGTCGAATTTCAGGTCGGATCCGACCCGATCGGGCGAAGAAGACGAAGCCGCGACTTTTCGGGGCGGATTCCGACGGCTGTGGTGGTTGACGGCGGCTGGAAGCTTGTCGGCCCGACTCATGGTGCGATGGCGCTTCCTCTGAAGGTGGTGGTTCGCGCCCAGAACGGCGGCAAGGGGCGGTTCCGGCAGTGGTCGTACGACGGCGCAAATCCGAAAATAAAAAAAAAAAATTTGCAGAGGTTAATTTGATCAATTTGATCAAATCCAAGCACACTAAACATCAAAATCAAGTTCTCACATTCTTAAAACACTCAATTTTGATCAAATCCGATCCAATTACTTCGAATTTGAAAAATTCGAATTCTATACCCTAAATTCGAAAGTTTCAAATTGGCCTTGTTATATGTGTTTTCTTGAAATTGACTTGTGCCTTTTGCTCCTAGGACCCCCTATATAGGTTGCAAGCTCAATTTTACGTTTCGAACAGTTTCAAAAACGAATCGATTTTTGCCTCTTGATTTTCACAAATTAATTCGAAAATTCATGATTAAATTGTTTGAAACTGATGAATTGATGATTGATTTATCAAATCCTTCATCAAATCATTTAATTTAGGTAGATGATTCATTCAATTTTTATTCAATTCTTGTAACTCCTCATTTAAGTGCAATTGAATGCTTTTACAAATTGAATTTTTTCCTAATTTTTGGCATGAATTTTGTGACTTTGGGTTGTTTTTTGTTCATGAATGTGCACTAATCTTTCATATTCTATAACCACTTTGGCAATTGCTTCATCAATTACAATAATTAATGAAGTTTTGTTAGTTAAAAACCGATGCAAAGTAAGGCAAAAAGTCACTTTGAGAAAGATGAAAAGACAAAAATGATAAAAAGGCAAAAATTTGCCTTTGCTAGGTTTGAACCTGTTCCTTACTTGAGTGTGTGTTTAGGTCAATGTGTTTAACCAACAGGCCATTTGCTGTGCCTTGATCACTTAGCCAATTTCATCAATACTTAAGGCTTTGGAAAAATGAGTTTAATTAAATTGAAGCCTTAATTAATTGGGCAAAAATTGGGTGTCTACAACAACATATAAGAAATCCATAAGGCCATCTAATTTCAATATTATAGGAGTATAATCCTTACATCATCTTAGGGTTTTTTTCTCTTATAAATCTCCAAACAATCGTCACTTAATCTTCACACAGGAAAACAATACTAACGCCAAAAAAATATTAAGGATATTAAGCCTAAGATCTTCATAAGATTTCCAGAAGTTTTCCAAAACATAATCCCACTTGAGTATATGAAGTCTTTGGGCATAAAAGATATAGTCCTGTTACATCAAAAGTCTATCGAAATATAGGCATAACTAGCTTAGTGAGATTATTCCTGAATTAAGGTAATCATATCAGTAATTTCAAACAAGTTATTAAACAAGCATATGAATGCATTTAGCAAAAGAACAAGCAATACATATGATCTACTGGAAACTATATGTTTGAATGGATTTACCCCTCTATTCAGGGTTAGGAGTTTAGGCTCTTTAAAACCCATCTTTAAAATCCCACTTATGTAGTTTATTTCAGGCTCCTACTTGCCCATCTTGAAATAGTTCTTTCGGGCTCTTAATCGCCCAACTTGTGGATTTATGGCTCCTGCAAACTCGGCTACTATACTCTTCTACCATCGAGTATAGTAGCTCATGAGATGAAACTAACTATGTGATTGCATGAATCAATTAATACAACTCATAATATATGATTAGAGTAATTTGAAGGTGATCACAAAATTGGCATACACTTCAACATAATAATAGTAAAACACAAGTTAATTAACAACGATTCATATCCCGGTATGCTTAGCATTCTTTCAACCAATATTATCATACATAATTCATTTTCGTCTTTTTCTACTTTTAGTACCTCTATTACAAGCACAAACAAGTAAGTAAAAGGTATAAAATAAACTCACTCGACCATGAGGACACTTCTTTCTTATGGAGGAGTTGATCGGTAATTCCACTAATCAAAATAATCCTCCGAATATGAATACTCCTCCTCGGGATCACGTAATCAAGAGGAATACCCATAATGAGTATTTCTTGGTGATTCTATGGTACTTATCAAAAACTATGTCATAAGATCATTAAAATTCATATAGAAGGTAATTCCAACTTAAAATGGCCATAACTTGGTTATTTTAACTCAAAATTGCACAAATAATATATTATTTTCTACCTACTCGAAAAGATCTACCCATTTCTAAGGTTATTTTTGTCATAAAAAGCCATTTGGGTTAGCATAAGCCCCTAGATTTTTCGGTAATATAAGAAAACCCTAAGAACCGAAAGTCAAACCGAACCCTGAAGTTAACCTAATTCTATGTTTAGTCTAATGAATCTAGGTCCAGCAATCCCGTGTTCTTAAACCCTAGACAATGAAATTGAGATAAACATGGAATATGGTTCGTAATAACATAGGAAAGCTTAAAAATATCAGATTCATAATTTTCTAGTGTCTTTCGGATCCGAACGAGATCAGTTTTAAAAAACCGTGTGCTGGTGCACTGGATAGTGAAAATATTCCGAAAACACCAATAGACTTGCAAAAATATAAGGATTTCAAAAATATCAGTTTTAGAATTTTTTTATAACCAAAAATATCAGTTTTAGAATTTTTTGATAACTAAAAATATCAGATATAGGCCGTTTACGCGTATTTTCTTTACTACCGGTATTTTATTTGTCTAGTTTACTATTCATAATATTTTTCTACTATTCATCTATCTCTACTTTTTCTTATACTCTATTCTTATACACTACCATACCTATACCTTACAACTTACATTCCCCGTACAATTTTAATCACATCACACTTTATAAATTACTTCTTCTTATTACAAAATAACAAATTTAATCAATTTTTCTTTCCTATACCCAAGGTTGCCGTCCACTCTCTCTCTCCTATCCCTCTCAATTTATTTTCTTTTTCATTTTATTTAGTTATATCTAATTTCCACTCAAAAACTCTATAAATATCTCCTTTCTCCTTCATTCTTTCACACAACTTATTTCCTACCAAAACTCTACCAAAATCACTCCATAAAATCCCTCTCTCAAAATCTCTCCTAAGTTCTCTCTTTTCTCCATAAAACCAATTCCCACATATTACTACAAACCATTCTATTCCTCTTCAACAAACACATAGACCTTAGTAAAAATTTACTTATTCACTCATCATGTTCATTAACTTAACATAAGCTTAGTATATTCTTAAAGAAGAAACAATATGTTCATGTTTTGTTTTGTTCATGTCATCTATTATGTTGTTATTATGTTGTTGTTATTATTGTTATTATTAGTTGTTCTAATCTAACTTCTATATAGTATTATGTATATTATGTATATATATTTCTTTAGAGTATATAAGCTCATTTGTTATTTATTTACTTCCAAGTTATGCAATTTATTTATTTCATGTTATTATTAAGACTAGTCTTTCTAGACTTACACTTGTCCATATCAAGTCAAAACAATTTTCTTTCTTTTCTTTTCTTTTCCTTTCTTTTTTGGGGACTAGTCTATTCTTAGTCTCGGGATACCTTAATGAAGCTAAGGTTCCCAATACTTGACTTTACTTTTATACTCTTATTATATTTATCTTATTATGTTGTTTTTATTATATTTCTCATAGTTATATATTTTCATTCATGCATGAACATGTTGATATTATCTCAACCTTAATGAAAAGGAGTTTCTTAAGTAACAAATATAGGAACTCTCTTTGAAAATAAATTTTGTCACACAAGAAATTAGTTTTCCATAAAAACTTAGAGTTTTATCTTAACAAATATTTTCTAAAGTGAGATAAGTACAGCTCAAGTTTTAGTAATAATACTATATATGAATACATAAAATAAAGTTATCACAAACTCTCTTTTCAAACCAATTAAATAAGAAAGTTTCTTTAAACTTAATTCCCTGTTTAACCAAAAGTTTTCTTAAGCTCATATATAAAGTTTTCATCAATATACTAAGGTTTAGATAATTTTTACAAAATTATCAAGGAATGACCTTTCTAAAGATAAGCCTACTTTGGAAATAAAAACAAATAACTTATAAGATCACTGATATTATTTATCTAAAGTGGATATAATTTTAGAAAAAAAAAAAATTAGAACACATAACCAAGAAATATTTTGAAAAAATACATTTTTCAACCAGTAGAAATAAAGTTGTAGGAATAAAAAAAGACTAAAATTACTTTTTGAAAATTTAATTATTCTTAACATTAAGAAATGGAGTTAAAAGAAGGAAATACTCACTTATAAAATTTTCTCAACAAAACTAAAAAGGAGATTTTCAAGTCTTAGCTTTTCTCACTTTTAAGACACATTGTTTTGCAAAATCATTGTTGAGACAACACCACTAAATTCATGCATACGATTTGAGTATATATATATTCAAGGGATTTTTCAACCAAACAAATATCTATATTTTTGTACAAGAATTCTTGAACGAAGAAAAGTTTGAAAACTTGAGTTTTGAAATCTGGAAATTTTGTATCAATTCTGTACGTTACTATTCCAAGGTCTAAATGACTTCTTTTGATAAAAATAACCTTAGAAATAGATAAATCTTTTTGAGTAGGTAGAAATCGGTATATAATATGCAAAATTCCGAGTTAAAATGAGCAAGTTATGGCCATTTTAAATTGAGATTTCCATTCATATGATTTTTGATGAATTCAATAAGATAGAATTAGAGAAATTGAGTAGATCTTGGATGAAATACTCACTTCGGGTATTTCTTTTGTTTAGGTATCGAGGACCAAGATCTTCTCTTCCCCGAGGATTACTTCGACTCATAGAAAACCGCTATGGACGAGTGAGTTTCCTGTACGTTTATGTATTTACGCATGTGCTTGTAGAATAGAGCACTAGATGTTAGGAAAAAATAAAATTGATATGCATGAGGGATATCATGGGAATTATGTATGTGAATTGTTATGTGCGATCAATGAACGATAAGTATATCGGAACCCGATCTATGATTGATATAATTGTTTCAATGTATGTAATGCTATGTATGCAATTATTGCTTGATTGCTTTAAATGATTTAATGTCATATTGGAATCCCCATATAATAAATTGCTCATGCATATCACTTGGAATATCATTTCCAAATTTTGCTACTACTCCTCAGCGTGCGACTAGAAAGGTAAGCTGCCTAGCTACATCTTGAGGATTTAAGACATTCAGGGAATACGGCCTCAAGTTGTAGCCGAGCCAGATCGATCGCTTTAGGTAAGGAAAGCCTGAAGACTAGTAGTACGGTTCGTTGGACCCCCAAGACGCGTGCAACTTTTAAGGAGGTCGTTTGAGCCCCAGTTAAAATCATTCCCTAACCACCAATAGAGGGGAAAATCCATCACACATACGAATCCGGATAGTCGTATATACTGTTTGATCGTATGGTTGTTGCATTTCATATGCTTGTTTAATTAACTTGGATGAATGCCTGTTATGA
Source organism: Combretum micranthum (assembly GCA_024138025.1). Taxonomy (NCBI): domain Eukaryota; kingdom Viridiplantae; phylum Streptophyta; class Magnoliopsida; order Myrtales; family Combretaceae; genus Combretum; species Combretum micranthum. The sequence goes on along the minus strand of JAMXBD010001982.1, from coordinate 200,690 downwards.
GTACTTTTGCGTAAGGAATACCTCACTAAGCTAGTTATGCTTATACCCCTATAGACTTTTGATATTGTAGGATCATTATTTTGCACCCGAGACCATCTTGATCACCTGGGTAGAATCTTTATTTTGGGAAGCTTTTAGAGGAACTCTATTTTGAAGTCTTAGAGTAGATTTCTTCTAAAATCTTCTAGCTTTTGTTATTTATCTTAGTAAGACCATGATGTTATGAAACTATCTAGGGAATGCCCCTTAGATGTTGTAAGACTTTTTATTTCAATGAAATATATTAAGTATTATTTTGCATGTTCCGCTGCCAATATCTTAAAATGCATTACTTCACCGGTCTCTCTTGATGTGAATGTACGCCTTATACCAATATGGAAGCTTTCGAATGATGGAGTTAGTCATTTTTAAGTTTTAATATTGCGTACGGCGGGCTGTCACGTTTAGGGTACCCAATGGGGCGTGATAGTTAGAAAATACTACGGTACAGAATAGTTACGAATTTATAGTTCACAAAATATGATTTTTCCAAACTTCACTTTACTCAAAAATCCTTAAGCAAAATAAATGGATATATATATAGTGAAAAAATCCTTTGAACATATATATATACTTATATTGTATGCATGATTTTTTGTAGTGTTGTCTCAATATTGATATTTCGTAAACAATTTGCATAGCTATCAGACATCCTACCTCTAATGAAAAGATCATTTAATTAAACCATAATTGGTTATTCATACAATGGAGTCAAAGTTAAAAGAATTAGTAGGTAACATGAAGCACACGTTAAATGAAGCCAGTTTCTGCTATATTATTGAAAATGCCACTCACAAGGGATAAACACCATCGTAATCTTGGTCACACTTTTGGTAACAATCCTCTAAGCATTTCATGGCAAGCAAAAACAAACATGTAAAGTAATAGCACTTAGCGTAGCGGAAACTTGCATCCTTCACTTGCATTGGGGAGGAGGGCATCACCACAACTAGCAACATCATTACAAATAACTTATTCATACCACTACCATCCATGTAAATCCTCATTTTCTTAGCAAACCTGAGCTCGATTTCGGAAAAACTTAAAACCGGAAATTGAAATCCTAAAGGAATATCTCTGGACCAATTGAACCTAGAAATCCTATGTCTGGCAATACCAAGGATGAAACCCCAGAAGAATTGAAATGAGTTAACTCCGTAGTAAAGCTTTAAATTGGAATATCAACCGAAAATCCTAAGTCAACAAAACTTTAGGAAACCCTAGCCATTTAGATTCGACAATCCCGTGTTCTCAAACCAAGAAGTCGAGATATGAGTGGAAAGAGTAGATTGGTTTGTATTAGTATGAGGATGTTTAACAATTTCAGATAAGTGGATTTTCGACCTATTTCAAGTCCGATCGGATACAAATCTTGAAAAGCGTGTCCCAGGACTCGGAGTATTAAATATATGATATTATTACAGTTAGATTCGTAATTTCATAATATTTTTACATATATTAGTTATATGATTTTTCGAGTTATAAAAGTTACAATTATAGCCTTTTATAGTATTTTCATTACTACCGGTAATTTAAGTATCGAATTAACTATTTGCTTTCTTTTACACTATTCATCAAGTACAACGACCCATACCCTATTCTTACATCCTTGCAACCTATTGCTACAAGTTTACATCACTTTCTTACAAATTTACTTTTCCAATATAATTTAGTACTTAAAGTTACTTATTAAAATTTAATTTTATTACACGAAACAAAATCAAAACTCTCTCTCCCCATCTACTAGAACCCCTCTATTCCCCCACCCCCCCCCTCTCCCCTCATTCAATCTCTTTGTTTGATTTTTCTTCAATTAATTTATTCATACAAACCCTAATTCTTTTTCCTATATAATCTCTTTTTCACTTTTCACTTTTCACTTTTCCTCATTTCTTACAAATCAAACTTTTGGAAGTCTTTTTCTCCCTCTCCCTCTCTCCTAGCCATAAGCCCCATAGCCCCCGGCCGCCGCCCCCCCCCCCCCCCCCCCCCCCCAAAACACACACACACACAAAATTTTTTTTCTTCAAGTCTTCTTACTCCACACATCCAAATAGGTAATAGATCTTAGTCCTACCCCACTAAAACATGTAATGGAAATATCATATTTGTGTGGTTCAACTTAAAACCCTATGACCTTAAGCTAGGGATGTGGAAACACTTAAGCATGAAATCATTATCATCACAATGTGTGGATCTTGAAAATTTAAGTTATCTTGCTAGTATTTTGCTATATTATTGTTATATATTGTTCTTATGAAGATTTTATGTATATTTCCATTATTACTCTTTCATACATATTGTTCATGATGCATTTACATTCATAACATGACTAATATAGTAGATCTAATTGTTTAGAGTAGTTAAAATGACATAGTTACTTTGTTTTTGATGCATGAAAGACTTGCTAGATAATATTCTAAAGGAAAGTGTTGATCAAAACTCAAGATCCATTTTGTTTCTATCAAAATGTGATTTTTAAAATTCGGATCCTGGGAAAGACCCATTTAGAAAACATATTTTCCAACTTCAAAATGAAGGTTTTACGTGTAAAATGAAGAGCTTATGTGATTGGTATCATAAAGTAGTGCTTTTTATAAGTTAATCATGGTTTTACTAAGAGAAATTTTCAAAACACGAAAATGATTACAAAAGTTAAGTTAGATCTATGTTTAATACCAACAAAAATGTAGAAATTCGTAACTAGGGTGAAATGCCAAGAAAATACTTATTTTCCAATCCTAAAACAAGAGTTTTATTAAAGAAATGGAAGCCCTAGGGAGAATGTTTGATTATGACTTAATTTTAGAAAGATTAGATAAGTTTTTCATAAGAAATAATCTCAAAAACAAATTCCCAAAATTCGGATCTAAAATGATCCCTATTTAAACACCTATTTTCAAATGTCAAAATGAGTATTTTAATGTAAAAATGGAAGCTTTAGGAAATAGAAGTAATAAAGACTCAATTTTTATAAGAGTAAATATGTTTTATCAAAGTAGAAACCTAAAACAAAGGAAAAGTTTTCCAACTAAGATCAAACAATATTTTCCTTTTCAAAAATTGTGCAAAATTCGTCACTAGGTAAAACTCGCTTTAAAACATCTATTTTCCAACCTTTAAAGGAGGGAATTTATTAAGATAATGAAGGTAATAGGTATATAGGTCATCAAGGCCTTATCATAGTAAAACTATGCATGATTTACAAAGGAATAAAGCTAGTTTTCTCAAACAAGTGTTCATTGCATTATTGTAAAGTGAAAGTTTTGCAAAATTCTTTCTAATAAAAAAATCATTAATAAATTACATGTAGATAGCTCATATCATGACATTCATGATCATAACTTATATATATTGCATATACATATAATCTACTTGTTAGAAATAATGCAAATTTCATAAAACAATTTCGGAATTTCAAATTCTAGTTACTGATCAGATCTGATGCAAATATTCTAAGACCTAAACATTTTCAAAATTTAGTAATAACATCATAAATAGATAGATATTTTGAAGTAGATAGAAATCGATAGCTTATTTGCGAAATTCCGAGTTAAAATAACCAAGTTATGACCGTTTTAAGTTAGAATTTCCAATTACCACGAAAATTATGAATTTAAAGTTTTAATTGAAAAGTTTGGAAGTAGTTATGGTATGAAGTACTCATAGGGGTATTTCTTTCATTTAGATGATTTTGGAATCGGGGAAAATTCATGTTTCTGGATCACTACCATTTGAGAACGGAGACCATGGCCGAGTGAGTTCACTATCTTTAAATTATATGCTTGTGATCGTGCTTGTAATGTTAGTGGCATTAGAATTAGGGCAAGATAAAAATTTGATTGTGTATATGAGTTCTACTTGGCTGAATCGATGATAAGAATATCGAAATAAGTTTTGTTTTAAATACTTGTATGCTTTAGTATAGAATTGATGTGTCTGCTATATTTATTATCGCCCATAAATTGTTAAATTAATATGCCATGATCTTATAATCAAATTGGCCATGCATACCATATATAAGTCACATTGCATAGGTTATTATACCTTTATGGGAAGAAGGCATATTAGCTAAGCCAACAAGGGGCCTGTAAACTCGAATGTTGGCATAATGGCCGGAAATTGAAATGTTGGCGTAATGGCCGAAATTAAAAATGTGTGTAGGTGGGCACCTGTATCAACCACAATATAAATGAGAAAAATTGAAATCTATGGTCGTATGGGCGTGAAACACTTCACCCCGAATGGAGGGCGCAAATCCATTCAATATAGGACTTTCAGACGGTCTTATGTATTGTATGCTCACGAGCTTATGCATTTCATATGGTTGTTGTTGAGATATAATTTACTCAATTTATATTGGATAAAACTTGATAAACTTGTTATAAATTTTATAGAAATTATAAGGAATTGATACTTGATCAAGTTAATATCGCATTTCAGGTCCATAAAGCAAAAGGAAAGACTTAGAGGAATTAAGTATGGAGAAAACACATCAGAGGAGTCATGGCCGCCAGCTATGAAAAGATGGCCGCCAGCCATGGAAGTGGACGAGGAGCGACCAGAAGCTCCATGGCTGCCGGCCATGGAAGGATCACCGCCGGCCAACATTTATGGCCGGCACTAGGGAGTTAATGGCTGCCGGCCATGGGGCCGGCCATCAAGTTGCAGGATCCTATTCGAGATTAAATGGCAGCCAGCCATGTAACAACATCGTGCCAGCTAGTTTTCATATGAATTATTGTTCTATTCCTTCCTATATATAGAGAGAGAAGTCCAAGAGAGAGGGATCTTTTGAATCTTTTTATTCTTTATACTTTCAAGAACCCTAAAGATTGCTTTTCTTGAATCATGAACAACTAATCTTTTAATCTAGCCAAGGGATTATTGCAACTCAATTCAAGATGGATTGTGAGACCTAATTGGGTTTGATTTCTATTATTCTCATCTTTGTATATTTGTATTTCATCTGATTCTATTGTTATTATTGCTTGATTATCTCTTATAACTTTGGATCCGGTTGTAGGATGATTGAACAATAATCAATCGATTAGGACTCATATCCGTAATTGTATGAGTAATCTAATATAGGTGATGAAACAACACGGTAGTCATAAAATAGATGGTTATTTGATGTTGTGATGAAATATAATCTAATTTAAATGATCCATGCTCTATGAGATTGTTGATTAGGGTTAGGTTTCTCTTTTCTTAATGCAATTGATGGATTAAACCTTAAGAGCGTATTTAGGGTTATCTATTTGATTAGGAATAATTAAAGATCTTATCTTGATTATTTAATATCTAAGGAGAAATTGAATTTCAATGCTTATTGGAATTTATAACTAACCTATTCAAAGTAGGAATAATAATATTTGAGTCTATGATCAATCATGAGAATTGAGTTGTAATGAAACCTAGGCTAGATAATCTTTTGAATATATAAATCTCTTTAAATAGAAATAGGATTATTTTATTTGCTTGATTTCAAAACCCCCCAATTTTATTTTCTTTTTCTCTTCTCAACCCCCGATAGAAACTTAGGATTTTTACCAGTCCCTGTGGAGACGGTCCTGCTCATCCTATACACAAATCTTAGAGTAGGTAATTTATTTTTGTTGGATTCGACACCCACCAAATTTTGGCGCCGTTGCCGGGGACTGGTGTCCAAAAAGTTCCTGTTTCTATTTCTTTTTATTTTTATTTTTTTCTTTTGTTTATGACCCGTGCTTCTCACAAAGGTACTTTAGAATTTGATTCATATATAGAGAAGACGGAACGGGAATTGCGCCGACAATCAAAACAGCGTATTCTAGACGCAACTTCAACTTCATCTCCTGGATTAACTCAAGCATTGGAATTAACCGAATCATCTAGTGAGTCTGAAAAACAGGAAACTGAAAGTTTGGAAATTGAACAACATCAAGAAGAGGAAGAGATGGCAAATCAAGATCACACTTTGAGACAACTAGCCACTCCGGATGTGACTCAACAACCACTCTGCATTCAATACCCTGAATTGAATGTGGATTTTGAGTTGAAATCCGGGTTGATTCATTTGTTGCCCTCTTTTCATGGCTTGGAAAACGAGGACCTTCATAAACATTTGAAGGAGTTCCACGTTGTCTGTTCAGGTATGAAACCTCATGGGATATCTGAAGATCAAATTAAATTGAGGGCTTTCCCATTTTCATTAAAGGATAGAGCCAAAGATTGGTTATTCTATCTACCCCCTGGATCAATCACCACTTGGACCGACATGGTGAAGTCATTTTTGGACAAATTTTTCCCTGCTACTAGAGCCGCAAACATAAGGAGGGAAATTTGTGGGATTAAACAAAGAGAAATTGAGAATCTACATGAGTATTGGGAAAGGTTCAAATAATTAGTTGCCAGTTGTCCTCAACATGGCATATCAGAACAACTCTTGATACAATATTTCTATGAAGGATTGCTTCCTTTGGAGAGGAAGATGATGGATGCAGCGAGTGGAGGAGCGATAGTAGATAAAACCCCTGCTCAGGCTAGGGATTTGATCTCACTCACGGCTGCAAATTCACAACAATTCGATTTCAGACAAGATCCTTCAACAAGACGAGTCAACGAGGTAAGTGTCTCACACTTAGAATCTCAATTATCTAACTTGACTTCTCTTGTCCAGCAGGTTATCCTTGGAAATACCCAACAAACGAAAACTTGTGGTATTTGTGCTTCAAATCACCCCACAGACATGTGTCCAACCCTTCAAGATGACTCATATGTGCATGCAAATGCAATTGGTGGATTTCCAGGACAAACACATCCCCCTCAAAGAAGATATGATCCCTATTCCAACACATACAATCCTGGTTGGAGGGACCATCCAAACTTCAGCTATCAACAAGGCCTCAACCACCACCACAACAAGCTTCGTCTTCAAGTTCATCACTTGAAGATATTGTCAAGTCTCTTGCAATTAACACGAAGCAATTTCAGGATGAGACAAGAAAAGTATTCACAATTTGGAGAGTCAAATGAGTCACCTTGCCACCTCTGTAGGTAAGTTGGAGCAACAAGGTAAGTTACCTTCTAATACTGTTAATCATAAAGAAAATGTGAGTGCAATTTCCTTGAGATCTGGAAAGGAATTGCAAAACCCTAGTAGGAAGGTAATTGAGACCACCTCCAAAGATTTTGAAAAAGAGAACCCCCATGGAGGAAAAACAAGTAGAAAAATTTTCACCCCCGTTCTATAAGCCTGTTCCCCCATTCCCTTCTAGGTTGAATAAGTCCAATATTGGATGATGAGAAGGAAATTTGGAGATTTTTAGAAAAGTCGAGGTAAACATTCCATTATTATGGATGATTAAGCAAATACCTCGATATGCGAAGTTTCTGAAAGATCTTTGTACAAATAAGAAGAAGCTTAAAGGGAGTGAGACAGCTTTTTATGGGTGAGAATATATCTGCTGTCCTTCAAAAGAAGCTACACCAAAGTGCAAGGACCCTGGTACGTTTTTCTGTTCCTTGTATAGTAGGTCATGTTAGAATTGAAAATTGCATGTGTGACCTAGGGGCTTCAGTTAACATTATGCCTCTTTCAATCTATAAGAAACTGAATATTGGATCTTGAAAGAAACAAGAGTAATCTTGCAACTTCAGATAGATCCAATATATATCCATCAGGTATTTTGGAAGATGTTTTGGTACAAGTCAATGGATTAGTGTTTCCCGCTGACTTTTATGTAATTGATATGGGTGAGGAGATATATTCACAATCACCTACACTTTTGCTTGGGAGACCATTTATGAAAACATCTAACACCAAAATTGATTGTGAATGAAGGAGGTCATGACAATGGAGTTTGATGGGGAAATCATTAGATTCTCTGTGGATAGTGAAAAAAATCATCAAATATTTCTCAAATTTTTGCTATTCATAAAGATGAAAAACAGGTTGTGGAAGATTTGGAAGATAAAAGCCTAGTTGATGAATCTAAGAAGGATGGGCATGAAGAAAAATTAGTGTTGACAATGGACAATTTGAGGAGAAAAGAAGAGTTGATGAGTTGAATCTCAAGAAGGAGGATGAGCTTAAAAAGCACATAGTGATCAATTTTATGATCAATTGTTGAGGGCTTTAGATGGAGAAATCACTAGGGGTGAATCAAGAAAGGAGTTTATTGGAGATTTTCCCATGGCTGAAAACGGGGAGACTTTTATCTTTGAGCCTCCATGAGATGAGTTGGAATAGTCCAGCTGAGGACTATAAAGAAGCGCTTCATGGGAGGCAACCCATGGTTTTATTAGTTACTAATGTTTTTGCTTTTGTGTGCTTTTGTTTTCTTTTTGTTTTTGTTTTGCAGTTAGTTTGGTTTTGAAGGAAACATTCTCTCAAGAGCTTTAAAGGACAAGACTTCAAAGAGCTTCAAGTACTAAACCGGGGAAGTATCGTTATTCCTTATCCTTCATCTTTATTTCCTTCCCTATTATGGGCTGAATTAGGAACAGTGAGGACACTGTTCAAAATAAGTGTGGGGGAAGGGATAAGATGATAAGGAGATTTGAGTATTATTGTCTGTTGATGTCGGAATATTTGAATATATTTGCCTATTTGAGAAATCCGATCTGATTTGTGTACCCACACTTGAATTGTTAAATTGTTTGTTCTTGAGTACTATATGCCTAATGGCAATTTTAGGCAATTTTAGGCAACATTTTTTTTGCCAAAAATTTTTCAAAAATTTTATGAAATCTGGAGATTGTGCTAAATGATTTATATAGCATCTACAAATATGGAAATGGACTTGCTAAAGTGTCTTACTCATCCATTGTTGTAATTATAATACTTGGTCAAAATTGAGTAGCAAATCTTTGAGGAACAAATTTATCTTGTATTTAGCCTTAGCATTGGAAGTTTAAGAGTAGGTCGAGTTCTTAAGTGAAAATAAACAGGTTTACTTCTAGGAATAAGTTAACATGTATATACTCTCTTGAATTTTTTTAAAGAATTTTTCAACATCTAGTAAAAGAGATAAATGACACTTTTTACTTAGTGAACCATGTAAAAAGTCTTTTATGTGTATTGCATTCAAAGTAAAGAAACAAGCATAGCCACTACTCCGCTAACTTAAGCAATTGAGTTATGAGTATCCAACTTGAATGTTAGAGTGAGAGAGAGTTCTTAGGGGTCCCTTTTAAACCTGGTTACTTGGGTGATGAGCCCGGGATATACCGACTCAATAAACTCACTATAACGATAAGGGAGGAAAGGCGAAAGTTCACTATATGAGCTTTGAAAGAAAAAGAAAATAATATATAAAGAGCTGAAAAGAAGCGGGCAAAAACCCGTCCAGAGAACACACTCTGAAGGCTCATATATGCTTGAATAAATCAAAAGGAACATGAATGCTAAAGTACCACTGAAATAAGACTTATAATAATATGGAGAAATCTAAGGAAAGAGTTGATATCATATGCTTTTACTTTATGTTGTGAGGAGTATATATCTGTTAAATATCCAATGAAGTCTAAATGGGTGTTTTTCTTTACTGAATGGAATTTACTTTTGAATAGAAGAATCTCTTGCTAAACATTTGGACTAAAGTTGTTCTGTTTAGATTAGCTTTTGAATTTTGATTGAAGTATTTTAATTACATGTGATCAATTGGGTTAGAGCGGTAGGCACTAAAATTGCATGTCATAAGAACAATCAAAGAAAGATGCTTGGAATTCAAAAAGTGAAGTTAGCACTCTCTATGATAGATTTCAATTGTGGTTCTAATTGTATTGCTTGAGGACAAGCAATGGTTTAAGTGTGGGGGAATTTGTTGAGATATAATTTACTCAATTTATATTGGATAAAACTTGATAAACTTGTTATAAATTTTATAGAAATTATAAGGAATTGATACTTGATCAAGTTAATATCGCATTTCAGGTCCATAAAGCAAAAGGAAAGACTTAGAGGAATTAAGTATGGAGAAAACACATCAGAGGAGTCATGGCCGCCAGCTATGAAAAGATGGCCGCCAGCCATGGAAGTGGACGAGGAGCGACCAGAAGCTCCATGGCTGCCGGGCCATGGAAGGATCACCGCCGGCCAACATTTATGGCCGGCACGGGGGAGTTAATGGCTGCCGGCCATGGGGCGGCCGGCCATCAAGTTGCAGGATCCTATTCGAGATTAAATGGCAAGCCAGCCATGTAACAACATCGTGCCAGCTAGTTTTCATATGAATTATTGTTCTATTCCTTCCTATATATAGAGAGAGAAGTCCAAGAGAGAGGGATCTTTTGAATCTTTTTTTATTCTTTATACTTTCAAGAACCCTAAGATTGCTTTTCTTGAATCATGAACAACTAATCTTTTAATCTAGCCAAGGGATTATTGCAACTCAATTCAAGATGGATTGTGAGACCTAATTGGGTTTGATTTCTATTATTCTCATCTTTGTATATTTGTATTTCATCTGATTCTATTGTTATTATTGCTTGATTATCTCTTATAACTTTGGATCCGGTTGTAGGATGATTGAACAATAATCAATCAATTAGGAATCATATCCGTAATTGTATGAGTAATCTAATATAGGTGATGAAACAACACGGTAGTCATAAAATAGATGGTTATTTGATGTTGTGATGAAATTTAATCTAATTTAAATGATCCATGCTCTATGAGATTGTTGATTAGGGTTAGGTTTCTCTTTTTCTTAATGCAATTGATGGATTAAACCTTAAGAGCGTATTTAGGGTTATCTATTTGATTAGGAATAATTAAAGATCTTATCTTGATATTTAATATCTAAGGAGAAATTGAATTTCAATGCTTATTGGAATTTATAACTAACTATTCAAAGTAGGAATAATAATATTTGAGTCTATGATCAATCATGAGAATTGAGTTGTAATGAAACCTAGGCTAGATAATCTTTTGAATATATAAATCTCTTTAAATAAATAGGATTATTTTATTTGCTTGATTTCAAAACCCCCAATTTTATTTTCTTTTTCTCTTCTCAACCCGATAGAAACTTAGGATTTTTACCAGTCCCTGTGGAGACGATCTGCTCATCCTATACACAAATCTTAGAGTAGGTAATTTATTTTTGTTGGATTCGACACCCACCAGTTGTTAATATAACTTGCCTGATATATACATTACTTGTTGAGCATTTAATTTTAGGAAGTGGAACTCACTAAGCCAACATAGCTTACACCCTCACAGTTTCTTTCTAATGCAGTTCCCGTACTTATGGCTGCATCCCCGGACCTGGCCAAATCAGGTAATGAGAGACTAGGAGTTATCTCTTTATAAGTATACAATTGGTCTATATAGTTTTTAGTAGTGACCAAGAAGGATCCATTGTTACCAAAAAGGATAATACCTAAATTATGTGTAGCAGGGGAATGCCCCTTTTTGTAACTGATCCTGATATATCTGTGGTTTATATTTTTACGCTTATCCTATCAAGTCGAACTATCTGTCTACAATTGTTTATGTATTCTATTGCCGTGAGCGAACGCCTTGCATACTAATACAAGACTTCTGAAAGACTGTGGTAGTGATTCTTAAGTCTCGTTTAGCATGAGGTAGACTGTTACATTTAGGGTACCCTTTGGGATGTGACAATCCATTTGTGTTGTGTTTTCTATCTATTAAGTACATATTAATGTACGATTCGAACTCATGCTATATCATATAGAAATCCTTATTCTAGATGCATATAAGGTAATTGGAAAACTGATGGATCACATAAAGTCTCCAAAAACTCCTAATATTCTCAATTCGTGAACACTGTTAAGAATGTTTAACAAAATAAAAAATCCATGAAATAAATTGTTTCAAAAGTCTAATGAATTTCAAAATATAAATTAGTCCTAAGGAAATCTCCATTATGGGTAGTCCAGATTATTTCATTTGCACAGCTACCGCATATCCTACCACTAATTGAAAAGATCATTTAATTAAACGTCAATTGGTTATTCATATAGTGGAGTCAAAGTTAAGAGACATGGTTTGTGACATGAAGCACACAATAAATGAAGGCAATCCTATTACATTATTGAAAATGATATCCTTTAAAGACAAACACTACCATAATTTCGATAGCACTTTTGGGAACATTCTTCTAGTATTGAAAAGCAAGTGAAGACAAACATGCGAAGTAATAGCACTTAGCATAGCGGAAACTTGTACCCTTTACCTCCATTAATGTCACTGTCACGCGCTCGAGGGTACCTGAGTAGTAATAAATAAGATGCACTTGAATATTATTATTAGTTTACCTTCTGAGAATGATATATTTTTTATAACGGGTCTTTTAGCTGCTTTAATAAGAAGGACAGGTATATATAAGACATAAATTAGTAAATAATTGTCATCCAAAGTTTGAGAGTAATAATAATATTACAGACCATAACATTTCTATAAAATCCTCCAAATACATAACTAAAGTTTCTAATGCTACATACTTTCAACTAAAAATAGAAATATAATCTTATCCCACACTACTCCTTAGGCTTTCAGCTTATAAATTCTTACTGGGACCATGTAAACCCTGGTTTTTCAAGTAGCTAAGATAACCCTAGAACCGGAAACCCAAAACCCTAAACCGAAATAGCTCAAGCCTGGAGTGAGAACTAGGAACCCTAATTCCGGCTTTTCCTCGGTTTCCAATTAATAAACTTTTCTAAGAAAATTTAATTATGATTATAGTTCTTGAATATATTTCAAACTAAGAAAATATTTGATTTTAAGAAAATTTCAATTCCGGGTCATCCCGAGACCCATTATAGAAAAACGTGCCCCGAACTAGAATTTCAAAAATATTCTTATGAGTACTCATTTGAACCGAAATAAAATAAGGATTTCAAAATATATTTTTCATAATTTTCCGGTTTATGAAAAATACAGTTATAGCCTTTTTATTCGTATTTCATTACTACGGAAATTAAATTGTCTTGTCAACTATTCATTACTATTCATAAAGTACCACCTAGCCTACCTATTAGCCTACCCTACAAGCCTAACTCTTACCATCAATCAAATCCTTCCATTCTCCATAACTTTTGTCCTTCAAATTCACTTTAATGCATGACAAGTGATGTAAATCAAATCAATCCAAATCAAGATGGAACAAAGCAAATTTTTTTCCCCTTTCAAGCTCAAACCGGCGCCATGCCCCCCATCCATGCCCATTTGATTTTTTTTATTTCTTTTCTTATTCATTTAACCTAAACACTTCCTATATAAACTACCTTTTCTCTCTCTTTCCTCATTCTTCACTTTCCAAATTTTTCTAAAGTGCAAAAGCTCTCTCTCTCTCCTCTTTCCCTCTTGGCCGAAACTTGAGCCCCCACACACACTCACAACTTCTCATTTTCTCTTCTATCTTCCATCCACTTCAAGTAAGTAAAGTTCCACTACTTCCAACATGAAACTTGTTATGGCTAAGTGATTTTTTATCTCAACTCCATGTTCCCATGATCTTTAGTAGGAACAATGAGATATCAAACAAAAATCCCGAACCATTACAAGTAGATCTATCTTTTAAAGGAGTTTTTATACCAAAAGCTTTACTTTTATCCATCAAAAAGTCTTTTAAACAAAGGATCTTTTATAAAAATATGGTTTTTATGTTTTTAAAACTCATTTAAGCTTTTGATAAAGTAGATCCATCATCTTGTTACTCATGATCATGTAGGCATTTATAGTTTCATTATTATTTTGTTCATATGTGCATAAATAGTCTTTAACACTTTTGTCTTTAGTAAATGACTTTCTAGTGTATAGATCTATATATATATGGGTCCATGAAGTCAAAAAGAAAAGTACTTTACAAGAAAAAGACTTTTGAAAATTCGGATGACTTTGAAAACCAAGGTCAAAAACACTTTTAACAACTTCTAAACTTATTTATAAGAGAAATAAAGCCTATGGGTAATAGATAATGTTTAGTGTATTTTTCATGAGTCTAAAGGAGTTTTTACTAAAGAAAATGTTGAAAACAAGAATGAAGTCCATAGGAGTTTTGAGTTAAAAGTTATGAAAACCAAATTCGTAATAATGGATGTAGGGTTAGAAAACACTATTTTTCCAACTTCAAAAATGATATTTTCTTAAATAAATGAAGTCCTTAGGATATAGGTATAATAGATACTTAAAGTTTCAAGTATAAAATATATTTTTCCTAAAGGAATCAACTTGAAAATGAACTTTTGTAAATTCGGATTTTTGGAAACCCCATAGTAAAAGACCCACTTAAAAGTTTATAAATGTGATTTTATTAAAGAAATAAAGGCCTTAGGATATAACTAATATAGGGGTCAAAATTTTTAAACAAAATAGAGTTTTCCTAAAGAAAATCCATGTAAAATGTAGATGTGGTCAAGTGTAGTAAATCACTTACTAAATTGAGAGGAAATGGTTTCTAAGGAAAGTTTGTTTTCTAAAAATCATTAAATCTAAAAGTTATAAGAACATAGACTCCTTAAGGTTCACATCATGACATTCATGATAGGGAAAATCATTTCCATTGCATTTAGCATCATATTACACTTAGGAATCTCAAATGCATTCATCAAAACCGCATTTTTGGAATCAAGGAACCCGCTGTACAGATCTGATCCCTCAATTCCGAGGCTTAGATATTTTCAAAACTTGATTTAAACTTCATATTTGGAAAGCTCTTCCGAAGTAGATAGGAATCGGTATATAATTTGCGAAATTCCGACTTAAAACGACCAAGTTATGGCCATTTTAAAACGGAACTTCGGAAATGACGCGAATTCCGATTTCACTAAGTTTCCTTAGAGTTTTAGTGTCCTAAGTTGATAGAATACTTATTAGGGTAATTTCTTATATGAATAGGTGAACCCGTGGACGGTGACGAGTTACCTCCGGATATTACTACTAGAAGACCGGAGTACCGATGGCGGAGTGAGTTTTTCTTCCCAATTCATTTATTGTATGTGCTTGTAAAGTAGTGCACTAGAATGTAGGTCAATTGAATGGAATATGAATAATGGGGATTATTGGGAAATTATATGATTGATGTGATGTGAGAAACAAATTAAGAATATCGAAACCGGGTGATAAACTTTGATTGTATAGTTAGCTATGATGGATTGTCTGATAAATTGATTGATCGCCTAAGTAAATTGGCTTAATCAACTACTTGAGTAAATGATAAATTGACATGTGCATATCACAAGGGGATGGAGCATGAGCATTTGTAGGTTAGTCGTGAACCATAAACGACATCGAATAATCGTAGGTTAGTCGTGAACCATAAACGACATCGAATAATCGTAGGTTAGTCGTGAACCATAAACGACATCGAATAATCGTAGGTTAGCCGTGATCCATAAACGGGATATTGTTACCGCAGGATTCGTTAATCTGCTAACCCGGGATGGAGGGCGCAATTCCATCCACATATGATTTCCGGTTGGTCATATGTATGTTGAACTCATGTGTTTGATGCATACACTTGCTTGATTAATAACTTGGTTGAATTGTTGTGATATAAATGTTTTTGTGGGAGATTACACTCACTAAGCTAGTTAGCTTACATCCCTACAGACCATTCCTTTTGCAGCTTACGCATTTATGGCTTAGGCGAAGAGACCCGGCTGAACAGGTACCGAAGCTAGGAGTTTTCCCTAGAAGTTATAATTTTTGTATTAGACTTCCATAGAAAACTTCTAAGACTTGGATGACTGTAATGGACCGTAAATATTCTTTTGCGGGGGAATGCCCCTTAGAATTATGTAATATTTATTTATGTTCATGAATTATATCCTATTGCCCATGCATGCCAAATTAAGCTTTTATCTCCATTCGGACTTGTACTCTATTGTGTAAAGGTACGCCTTACATCTATATGAGACTCGAAAGACTAAGGTGGTAATTCGGGAATCTTATATGGCATGTGGCGGACTGTTACGTTTAGGGTACCCTATGGGGCGTGACAGTTTAAGTGGTATCAGAGCACTAGGTTATTAGGCATGACAATAGAGTTAAAATCAACCTAGAACTAAGTAACTAGGATAAAATTGGAGTTAAAAGCTAGGCTAATTAATAGTTTTCTTGTTGTAGGTTTCCTTGGGTGAAACCCGAGAAAGAGCTAGGAACTTCACCAAAAGACTAGATGAAACCATGGTGGAATACCGGCTTCGGTTAAGGTTTTATGTGAAGACTTTGCATTGGTCCAGCGACCTAGGACAATAAAAGAGATGTATAAGCTATGGAAAGAGGGCCTTAGATACACAAGATGGATATCTGTGATAGATCAGTTAAGATATCCAATAAGGAGAAGAAGATGGACAATCATGGAGACTATTTATACCCTAGAGAGGGTGATGGTAGAATATGCGGGAGAACCCATGTTAAGAGAAGCCACATTTATTCTTAAGAATGAAGGAAGTCCCACCCACCCAGACTTTGGGAATTGGCATGGTATAGGACCACTTTATGTACATGCCCGTGATGACCTGGATGATCATAGGGATTGGAATTGGCAGATATCAGAAATCATTTTGTGTGGCAAGCTAGATACCTCGATCTTATCCCATTCCTAGGAGGAGCTCCAGCTCCACAAGTAGGAAACGGGGGAGTACACTGATTAATGCCCCAGTGTTGAGGAAATGAAGGGAATGAAGGAAACAATGAGGAGGAGAAAAATGTGGAAGAATCTGAGGAGGAAGACCCAGAAGAGGACCCAAACTGGATGGAAGAAGAAATACCTAGATCCCCTACCCCTCCAGTCATGGCTCCAGAACAACCCAACCCACTACCCGAGCCAGTTGTATGGGATTTCAATAGGGATCTGGACATACCCGATAGTGGGAGGGTAGAACCAGAATTCGACCCCACCGTATGGAAAGATATATACCCAGTAGGCGAGCAACCCCCTGAGGTTGAGGCAGTAGCCCCTGAACCGGTAGTCCAGAACCTGTGGAGAGAATGAATGAAGCTGACCCTTGGATAAGTGAATTCAGAGAAAGGTGGAGTAGGATGTGGGAAGAAGCAGGAAGAGAAGCAGGAAAGAGATGGGAATTAGGAATGAATCTAATGATAGAGTTGATAGGAGGAAACAAATCAAGTAGGAGATCAAGAAGTGAGAGAAGAAGAAGCAGAAGAGAAAAGAGAGAAGAGAAAAGAGGAAGAAGAAGAGGAGGAACCAGAGCCTCTAGCCCGACCCGCTCAGAGAAGGAGGTTGACTGTTAGGGCCTATTTGAGTCAGTTCATCCGAAAGGATGATGGAGCATCTTCTAGTCGAGGACGACTCCCAGCCCCTCACCAGACGACTCTGATTAGAATGAAGGATGTAGTATCCCATAAGTCCAATAGTTTCTTTTGAATAGTAGGCAATGCGGGATGCCAAATTGCCTTAGGATCTCTTTATGGTCTAGTATGTTGTTTTCCTTGTCTGTTTCCCTTTCCATGTCCTTAGATGTTATTAGAT
This sequence comes from Combretum micranthum, assembly GCA_024138025.1. NCBI lineage: Eukaryota > Viridiplantae > Streptophyta > Magnoliopsida > Myrtales > Combretaceae > Combretum > Combretum micranthum. The sequence continues at coordinate 183,198 of JAMXBD010001982.1, read as the reverse complement.
AGAAGTTGTTGGCTAGTATCGGAAGAATTGTTTTGTGTTGTCCAATTTTGCAAGCTTATTTGAAAACAACTTTTGTACGGCACAAACAAATCAATGAAGTTTATGTTGATTCCAAGAATGAAGTTTCACAAATCATACTTTTGCATTAGTAGTAGATACATTCATTATACTTAATTGCATAACATATCTCATTCATATCATCATTTGATTCAGAAATTCTTGTTATTATTTCTTGATTTGGAATTCCTTTGATTGCTATGATTTCTTTACTCTAAGAGCCTTTTTGTGAACGACTTGGAGCTTTAAATTTTCTTTGAGCCTTTTTATGAATTCTATATTTCTCTAAATTATTCCTAGAATTTTCGAAAACTCTTTAGCCAACGTTTTATAAACCGCAAAACTCTAAAGAAGAAATAAAACTTATTAAGACAATATGTAACAGACGAAACCGGAGGAACCGAAACCGGGAGCAAGAACCACTCCCAAGTGAGGCTAGTAGTGCGAATCAACCAGATCAACCCCAAGCTAGCATACCTGAAGCTGCTCAGCCTGACCCCCAGGCAGCTATGATGAATGCATCGGGAATTTGACAAATATGTTTGCTGCATTCATCCAGAATCAAAACCAGAACCAACCCCAAAATCCGAACCAAGTCTAAGGGGTTCTGCATCTTTACCACCTCCACCACCCCCTCCATACAGGAGAATGCAAGAGGAGTTTCCCATGCCACCAGAGGAGCAATCATATAATGCTCGTTATCCACCCCCTCCACCACCAAGAGGTTACCAGAGGAGTTCCCTCCCTGATTTTAAAGAGTAACCGCTACTTTGATGGGGCGTTTGGAAAGCCCGATGAGGCGGAAGATTGGTTGGCTCAAATTGAGCGTTCTTTGCAGCATATGAGACCCCACCACACCTCCGTTTGGAGTACGGCACATACATGTTAAGATATAATGCACGTGTATGGTGGGAATCTAAACGAAGGAGTTTGGCAACCCCAGTTAGCTGGGAGACCTTCGTAAGAGTTCCTAGGGAACTATTTCCCCGCCAGTCTCGAGTAAGGTACAGCGCAGATTTCCTGCATGTGAGACAAAGAGGCAGAACGATTGAGCAGTATGAAACAGAATTCAATCACCTACTGCAGTATGCTCCTGAGTCATACAAAATAGTGAGGAGCTGCAGAAACAAGTATTCCTGGAAGGTCTCGATGAGGACCTAAGGATAAAGATACATGAATCTGGATTGTCGACCTACCTTGAGGTGATCGAAAAGGCCCGTTTGATTGAAGGGGCCAAGAAGAGAAAGTATGCTGAACCGGACAAAAGAGTGTTCGGAAAAAGGCACTTTGATGCCTCCAGCTCGAGCTACAGAGGAAAGATTCAAGCCCTACCACGGTATTAAGGATAATTCTGGTGGGAGGTTTAACCAAACCAAGTCCAACATTTCCTGCTGGAAGTGCAAGGGAGGCCACTACCCAAGGCAATGCCCCAGCTGAAGGACAAGTGTTTCTTTTGTGGCGAAGCAGGTCATCTGGTTTATGCTTGCCCAAAGAAGATGACTATAACCTGCTACCTTTGCAAGGAAAAGGGCCATGTAACCTCCGAGTGCCCTCAGAGGAAAAGTGGAACTACCCGCCTTACGGGAATCCAGGAAATGATAACACCCAAAGGTCCGGTAGCAGAAGTGGAAGCCGTGCAGCCTCGGCCATGCATGGTATGCGGCTGTATAATTTTGAAGGCCAATGGATGATCGAGGATGATGAGGAGGAAGGCATGGAGCTGGCCGCGCTGGATCAAGACGGCGATGTGGATGGCGGCCTGGTGACAGGTTAGTAACAAGTTCCTTTTTAAGATAAAGTTCTTTGTTTTCGTAGCAAGTTTTTAAAAGGAAATTTAAAACTGTGAAAGAGGAAAAGTGAAATATGGAAACCCTGGAATAGATAGTGTTGAGTGATTAGGACCAAGTAGTGATAAATGTTTATGGTAACAGGACGCATAGGAGTAAATGGGAATGAAGCTTATGTGTTGTTTGATACGGGAGCCACCCACTCCTTTATCACTACCAGCTTGGCTAAGCGGCTTGGTCTACCCATAGCCATGACAACCACAACCTTAAGGATTAAGACACCCACAGGTAGTGTTGTGTCGACTCGAGAGATAATAAAGGATTGTTTGCTAGAAATCCAAGGACACATCTCAGCAAGTGATTTGATAGTCTTGGAGATGAGTAAATATGAAGTTATCCTTGGGATGAATTGGCTAAGTAAGGTTAAAGCCATTGTGGACTGTCAAAGAAAGATGATAAGTTTTGATGACCACAGGAAGGAGAGAGTAGACTTCCTTGGAGAGATCATGGTGCGAAGAGATTTGGTTAAGCTCCTTCGAGCTAATGATGGAAGACGAGGAAATTGTGCCAATAGAAGATGCCTGGATTAGAGAGGAAAGAGGAGAAAAGAGTGACATACCCGTGGTGAATGAGTTTGAGGATGTATTTCCTGAAGTCTTACCCGGTTTACCACCGAAAAGAGAGATTGATTTTGAAATCACTCTAGCTCCAGGTACAGAGCCGATATCAAAGGCACCATACCGGATGGCTCCGGTGGAATTGAAGGAATTAAAGACCCAATTACAGGAGCTTTGGATCAAGGATTCGTAAGACCCAGCGTGTCGCCATGGGGCGCACCGGTGTTGTTTGTAAAGAAGAAGGACGGGTCTATGAGATTATGTATCGATTACGGGAGTTGAATAAAGTCACCATCAAAAATCGATACCCCCTTCCAAGAATCGACGACCTCTTTGATCAGCTCCAAGGGGCAAGTGTGTTCTCGCGCATTGATTTGCGCTCGGTTATCACCAGTTGAGAATAAAACCGGAAGATGTGCCTAAGACAGCCTTTCGCACACGGTACGGGCACTACGAGTTCTTAGTGATGCCGTTTGGATTAACTAATGCACCTGCTGCATTCATGGACCTCATGAACCGAGTATACAAACCGCTCTTGGATAAATGTGTAATTGTGTTCATAGACGACATCCTAATCTATTCAAAGACCAGAGAACAACATGAGGAGCATCTAAGAATGGCGTTACAAACCTTGAGAGAAAATAAGTTGTACGCCAAGCTATCCAAGTGTGATTTTTGGTTGGATAGAATATCTTTTCTTGGACATGTAGTGACGGGAAAGGAATATCAGTAGACCCAGAAAAGATCAAGCTGTAGTGGATTGGAAACAGCCCGAAACGGTAACCGAAGTGAGAAGCTTCCTAGGTTTGGCTGGTTATTACCGCAAGTTTGTAAAGGATTTCTCCAAGATTGCCAAACCTTTGACTCAACTGACGCAAAAGAATGAGAAATTCGAATGGACAGATAAGAGGGAGCAAAGTTTCCAAGAGTTGAAACGGCGCTTAGTATCAGCTCCAATTTTGGTATTGCCCGATCCTGAAAAGCCGTACACAGTGCATAGCGACGCCTCTAGGAATGGCCTCGGTTGTGTACTGATGCAAGAAGGGAAAGTCATTGCCTATGCCTCCAGGCAATTAAGGCCTCATGAGCAGAACTATCCCACACACGATTTGGAATTGGCCGCTGTGGTTTTTGCCTTGAAGTTATGGAGACATTATTTGTATGGGCAAAGATGTGAAGTGTACACAGATCACAAGAGTCTCAAGTATTTGTTCACACAAAAGGAGTTAAATATGAGGCAGAGACGGTGGTTGGAACTCATCAAGGACTATGACTTGGGAATAAATTACTGCCCGGGAAAGGTAAATGCTGTAGCTGACGCCTTGAGCAGAAAGAATTATGGAGAAGTGGCAGCCTAATCACAGAGCAAAAAGAGCTGATAAAGGAATTCGAAAGGTTAAGAATTGAATTCGTAGGGCAAGATGTCGAAGTGGAGATAGCAAATTTGGTTATGGAACCCACTTTGATCGACAGGATTAAGGAAGCCCAAAGATATGATGAGGCGATAAAGAGATCAAAGAAGAAGTGCTCAAAGGGAAGTATAGTGACTTTACCCTGGATGATGAAGAGTGTTAGAATGAAAGGAAGATTGTGTACCGGAAGATGAAGAATTGAGAAAAGAGATCATGAGCGAAGCTCACAACTCCGGTTACACGTGCATCCGGGAGGTACAAAATGTATCAGGACATAAAAAGCCACTATTGGTGGAATGGATTGAAGAGGGATGTGGCAGATTTGTTATGAAGTGTGCCGTGTGTCAGCAAGTCAAAGTGGAACATCAACGGCCAGGTGGATTATTAAAGCCACTACCTATCCCAATGGAAGTGGGATCAAATTTCAATGGACTTTGTGTGTGGATTCCCGAGGACATCCACAGGATGTGATGCGGTCTGGGTTATAGTGGATCGTTTGACAAAGTCAGCACACTTCCTACCAATTAATATGACCTATTCATTGGACAAATTGGCTAGGATTACATCAAGGAGATTGTGCGACTTCACGGTATACCAGCAGGGATTATTTCAGACCGGGATCCAAGATTTGTTTCAAAGTTCTGGATGAGCCTACAAAAGAGCCTAGGCACCAAGTTGCATTTCAGTACTGCCTACCATCCTCAGACAGATGGACAGTCTGAGCGAACCATTCAGACCTTGAGGACATGTTAAGGGCTTGCATATTGGAATTCAAAGGAAGTTGGGATAATCATATACCCCTAATCGAGTTTGTCTATAACAATAGCTACCACTCAACCATTCAGATGCCACCATACGAAGCCTTATATGGACGACGTTGTAGGTCCCCTCTGTTTTGGGATGATGTGGAAAAGCTAGCTATTGGTCCTGAATTGGTTCAAGAAGCAGCTGATAAAGTCCGGGTTATTCAACAGAAAATGAAAGAGGCTCAAGACAGACAGAAGAGTTGGGCTGATGTGAAGAGAAGAACTGGAATTTCAAGTAGGCGATCATGTCTATTTGAAGATAAACCCAATCAAGAGCATAAAGAGAATGCGGGCTCAAGGGAAGTTAAGCCAAGGTATATTGGACCTTTTGAGATCTTGGAAAGAGTGGGAGATTTGGCCTATCGGCTAGCCTACCGCCGAATTTGTCGGGAGTTCATAATGTGTTCCACGTATCAGTGTTAAGAAGTATGTACCTGACCCTGAGCGGATAGTGGAGTTGGAACCGATTCGGTTAAAGGAAAATCTCACCTACGAAGAGCACCCAGTAGAAATCTTGGATAAGAAGACTCAGAAGCTTCGGAAAAGAGATTTATGTTAAGGTATTGTGGAGAAACCACACTTCTGAGGAGCAACTTGGGAAGCCGAAGAGGAAATCCGAAGGAAATACCCCGATTGTTTGAGAATCAAGGTACGTCAGTTCATTTTGACGACAAAACTCTTTTTAAGGTGGGTAGGTTGTAAACCCCGGTTTTTCAAGTAGCTAAGATAACCCTAGAACCGGAAACCCAAAACCCTAAACCGAAATAGCTCAAGCCTGGAGTGAGAACTAGGAACCCTAATTCCGGCTTTTCCTCGGTTTCCAATTAATAAACTTTTCTAAGAAAATTTAATTGTGATTATAGTTCTTGAATATATTTCAAACTAAGAAAATATCTGATTTTAAGAAAATTTCAATTCCGGGTCATCCCGAGACCCATTATAGAAAAACGTGCCCCAGAACTAGAATTTCAAAAATATTCTTATGAGTACTCATTTGAACCGAAATAAAATAAGGATTTCAATAATATATTTTTCATAATTTTCCGGTTAATGAAAAATACAGTTATAGCCTTTTTATTCGTATTTCATTACTACCGGAAATTAAATTGTCTTGTCAACTATTCATCACTATTCATAAAGTACCACCTAGCCTACCTATTAGCCTACCATACAAGCCTAACTCTTACCATCAATCAAATCCCTTCCATTCTCCATAACTTTTGTCCCTTCAAATTCACTTTAATGCATGACAAGTGATGTAAATCAAATCAAGCCAAATCAAGATGGAACAAAGCAAATTTTTTCCCCCTTTCAAGCTCAAACCGGCGCATTGAAGCCCCCCATCCATGCCCATTTGTTTTTTATTTCTTTTCTTATTCATTTAACCTAAAACACTTCCTATATAAACTACCTTTTCTCTCTCTTTCCTCATTCTTCACTTTCCAAATTTTTCTAAAGTGCAAAAGCTCTCTCTTCTCTCCTCATTCCCCTCTTGGCCGAAACTTGGAGCCCCCACACACACACTCACAACTTCTCATTTTCTCTTCTATCTTCCATCCACTTCAAGTAAGTAAAGTTCCACTACTTCCACTCATGAAACTTTGTTATGGCTAAGTGATTTTTGGATTCTCAACCATGTTCCCATGATCTTTTAGTAGGAACAATGAGATATCAAAACAAAAATCCCGAACCATTACAAAGTAGATCTATCTTTTAAAGAGTTTTCATACCAAAAGCTTTACTTTTATCCATCAAAAAGTCTTTTAAACAAAGGATCTTTTATAAAAATATGGTTTTTATGTTTTTAAAACTCATTTAAGCTTTTGATAAAGTAGATCCATCATCTTATTACTCATGATCATATAGGCATTTAAGTTTCATTATTATTTTGTTTTATGTGCATAAATAGTCTTTAATACTTTTGTCTTTAGTAAATGACTTTCTAGTATATAGATCTATAAATAGATGGGTCCATGAAGTCAAAAAGAAAAGTACTTTACAAGAAAAAGACTTTTGAAAATTCGGATGACTTTGAAAACCAAGGTCAAAAACACTTTTAACAACTTCTAAACATGTATTTCATAAGAGAAATGAAGCCTATGGGTAATAGATAATGTTTAGTAGTATTTTTCATGAGTCTAAAGGAGTTTTTACTAAAGAAAATGTTGGAAACAAGAAATGAAGTCCATAGGAGTTTTGAGTTAAAAGTTATGAAAACCAAATTCGTAATAATGGATGTAGGGTTAGAAAACACTATTTTTCCAACTTCAAAAATGATATTTTCTTAAATAAATGAAGTCCTTAGGATATAGGTATAATAGATACTTAAAGTTTCAAGTATAAAATATATTTTTCCTAAAGGAATCAACTTGAAAATGAACTTTTGTAAATTCGGATTTTTGGAAATCCCATAGTAAAAGACCCACTTAAAGTTTATAAATGTGAATTTTATTAAGAAATAAAGGCCTTAGGATATAACTAATATAGGGGTCAAATATTCTTTAAACAAAATAGAGTTTTCCTAAAGAAAATCCATGTAAAATGTAGATGTGGTCAAGTGTAGTAAATTCACTTACTAAATATTGAGAGGAAATGGTTTCTAAGGAAAGTTTGTTTTCTAAAAATCGTTAAATCTAAAAGTTATAAGAACATAGACTCCTTAAGGTTCACATCATGACATTCATGATAGGGAAAATCATTTCCATTGCATTTAGCATCATATTACACTTAGGAATCTCAAATGCATTATGAAAACCGCATTTTTGGAATCAAGGAACCTGCTGTACAGATCTGATCCCTCAATTGAGGCTTAGATATTTTCAAAACTTGATTTAAACTTCATATTTGGAAAGCTCTTCCGAAGTAGATAGGAATCGGTATATTTGTGAAATTCCGACTTAAAACGACCAAGTTATGGCCATTTTAAAACGGAACTTCGGAAATGACGCGAATTCCGATTTCACTAAGTTTCCTTAGAGTTTTAGTGTCCTAAGTTGATAGAATACTTATTAGGGTAATTTCTTATATGAATAGGTGAACCCGTGGACGGTGACGAGTTACCTCCGGACTATTACTACTAGAAGACCGGAGTACCGATGGCGGAGTGAGTTCTTCTTCCCAATTCATTTATTGTATGTGCTTGTAAAGTAGTGCACTAGAATGTAGGCCAATTGAATGGAATATGAATGATGGGGATTAATGGGAAACTATATGATTGTTGATGATGTGAGAAACAAACTAAGAATATCGAAACCGGGTGATAAACTTTGATTGTATAGTTAGCTATGATGGATTGTCTGATAAATTGATTGATCGCCTAAGTAAATTGGCTTAATCAACTACTTGAGTTAATGATAAATTGACATGTGCATATCACAAGGGGATGGAGCATGAGCATTTGTAGGTTAGTCGTGAACCATAAACGACATCGAATAATCGTAGGTTAGTCGTGAACCATAAACGACATCGAATAATCGTAGGTTAGTCGTGAACCATAAACGACATCGAATAATCGTAGGTTAGCCGTGATCCATAAACGGGATATTGTTAGTACCGCAGGATTCGTTAATCTGCTAACCCGGGATGGAGGGCGCAATTCCATCCACATATGATTTCCGGTTGGTCATATGTATGTTGAACTCATGTGTTTGATGCATACACTTGCTTGATTAATAACTTGCTTGAATTGTTGTGACATAAATGTTTTTGTGGGAGATTACACTCACTAAGCTAGTTATCTTATGTCCCTACAGTCCGTTCCTTTTGCAGCTTACACATTTATGGCTTAGGCGAAGAGACCCGGCTGAACAGGTACCGAAGCTAGGAGTTTTCCCTAAAAGTTGTAATTTTTGTATTAGACTTCCATAGAAAACTTCTAAGACTTGGATGACTGTAATGGACCGTTAAATATTCTTTTGCGGTGGAATGCCCCTTAGAATTTTGTAATATTTATTTATGTTCATGAATTATATCCTATTGCCCATGCATGCCAAATTAAGCTTTTATCTCCATTCGAACTTGTACTCTATTGTGTAAAGGTACGCCTTACATCTATATGAGACTCTCGAAAGACTAAGGTGGTAATTCGGGAATCTTATATGGCATGTGGCGGACTGTTACGTTTAGGGTACCCTATGGGGCGTGACAGACCATGCTCCTGGAAGTAATAAGCCAAGATCGCAATGTGAACGTGAAAGGACTATTGGAGTGTGAGCTAAACCATGAGCTCAGTGAATAACTAGAACTTACCACATATCAATCAAGTTTTTAACAATCATATGAAATGCATCAATCAAGCATATGTACAATACAAGTCTAAATAACCCGGAATCTAAACAGATGAAGATTTGTACCCTCTCATTGAGGTTGAAGGATCACAATCCATGGCCTACCTACCTAGGAGAGACTATGCTTTCAGGAAAACAATAATACTCACTTTAATTGTCTCTTTGAATTTATTATGTCTTAAACACTCATTTCTTGTTTTAGCTTTAGAAACTTCACTAAGTGTTAGTCATTTCCAAGCAATACCATAAGCGGCGTCCTTCATATACCATTTAGTTCCTATGGTATCAATAGAACAAAGGTAATCTTGCGATTAACTAATAGCTTCTTTGCCTAGATAAACCAAGCATTACCAAAGATTCAGAACACTAACACGTAGTAGGCTACCACTTACAAACGCTACTTTATGCAAGGCATGCAATGCATGTTTAATTTTCTTTATGGTACCAATAGTTTTATTCAAGTTGAAGGCGATCAATCAATATACAGGCAATCAATCAAGTTACACAACCAATATAGTCATACATAATTCTGTTATTATTATTATTATTAGAGTCACTTGGCAATCAATATTTCATACAACAAATAATTCTCATAAACCTATATAGTGCACTTAAGTTATCATCTTTTATTTAAGGTTCGCTAAGTTACAAGCACATATAATGTAATAAGACTGAGTTACTCACCTGATCATGTTGACTAATCGTAGTAGTCATCAGGAAAATCCTCACAAGTTTGTAAACCCCTGTTTTCTAAGCCCTAAACCTTAAGCCGGAAAGTCTACCGGAGACCTTAAGTCAACATCTTGAGTAAAACCCTACAGTTTAGATCCTGAAAACCCGAGTTCGCAAATCGAGGAGTCGAAAAATAATTAAAGTGTTTAGATAGTCCGTAATAATATTTGAATTATTAAAAAATCAGATCGGTTCAATTTCGGCTTATTTCGAACCCGTTTGGATACTGCTTTGGAAAGCGTGTCCCGGGGCTCGGAAAATTAAAAATATATCTTTAATATTTTTAGACTCGTATTTTTATAAGGATTTCAAAAATATCAAGTTTAGAATTTTTCGGATTCTAAAAATATCAGTTATAGCTCATATAAGCTTATTTTACTCTTACCGGTAACTAAATTGTTAAATTTCTAAAAATAATTTAATTGATTATTTTATTTAAATCATAAAAATTCTGCTACTTAAAAAAATATTTTTCTTAATTTATTTATAATTTTCTTATTCAAAAAGCACTTTATCAACCCATACCTCAAGTACACATACATTATCATTACTACACATTATTATGTCTTCTTTTGCTTTTTCTTACACTCCTCTTCCCAAAATTGCAGCTGCCCATTCCCCATAAAATTAGCCACTTTTCATTATTTTTAATTATTTATTTGATATTTTAAAAGTCTCTTTTAGTTAGAATGGATGCAACTTGTTACACTTTCAAAATTGCAAGTTAAAACCAAACACCACTCCCCCACCCAAAATCACGACCAGCCCTCTCCATGCAGCTGATGGTTTTATTTTTTTTTTATTATTTAACACACTTTAACTCTATTTAAACATCTCATTCCTTCCTCTTTCATTTTACAAACCCTACATTTTTCCTCTCTCTTTTTCCCTCTCTTTTCTCTTCTTCTTGCTTGTCTTCTTCACAAACAAGCTGTCCCCATTTTTCTTTCTTGCTTCCACATATTTCTTGCAAATTTGAGGTAATCTTTCTCTTTTAGCTCTTATAAGATGTTCTAGGATGATACCATGGATGTTTCATGCATCAAAGGACATTCCACAAGCTTAAAAGGCTATGGATGATGATGCCAAGAAGTGAAACACTCCTCTAGATGATGTCTTTTGTTCTTAGTATTTTTGTTATATGGAAGGCTTGTTTATTTCTTGTTTATGTGATAACTTGTAGATCTAGAGTTTTATCAAGCTTTAGTTATGTTTATGTGTAGATCTAGAGTTCAAGGCTTACTACTAAGTTTTTCTTATGCTTTCATGGATATATTGAGTAGATCTTAGATTCAAGTTGGAATGAAAAAGAAAAATTCGTAACTTGTCAATGCCCTATTTTAAAAACCCTCTTTCAAGTCTTAAAATGGAAGCTTTTGTTAAGAAAATGAAGGTTTGATGGATGTATATCATCAAGGCTTCATCTTACAAGAATCAAAGTTGATTTTCAAAGTTTATTTTCAAAAACAAAAATTGTATTTTCGGATCAAGACAAAGATCCAAAATAAAAACATGTTTTTCAACTCACAAATGAGGATTTTATTCAAGAAATGAAGGGTTCTTAGGATATAATATGTAATGGGTTGTTTTTCATGAGTTTTGATGAATTTTCTCAAGAGATATGTCCAAAATAAATTTATGAAAATTCGGATCAAGACCAAGACCTATTTTTGGAACCCATCAATCAACTTTAAAATGAAGATTTAGACAAAAATATAAGAGGCTCTTGATATAGATATCTTAAGGAATGGATTTTCATAAGTTTAATGTTTTCCTAAAAGTATTGCATAAATCAAGTGCTTTGTAGAAGACAATATTTAGGTCTTGTTTCATTGTAAGTTTCAAAGTGGAAATTCGTAATTATGAGAAGACCAATTTTGAAAACCTTCTTTTTGATCTCAAAACAAGTATTTACATTGAAAATGAATGCTTTGATGATATAATATAGGAAAATTATTTTCATTGAACTAAGTAAGTTTTAGTAAAGGAATTACTCAAAACAAGACAATGAGTTTCAACTTGTGAATTTCGGTTTTATGAATATGGATTCTTAGAAGTTTCATTTGAACTTTATGTTTGGTATTAGATAAGTGTAATCTCTTAATTTTGTTTTGAGGATCTCCTTGCAAGTTAGGACTATATGAGTCAACCTAAGTAGTTAAATAGAGTAGATATGGCAATTTTTCACAAAGGCTCAAATCTGGAATTTTCGCAACCCTACTGTACAGTACGTTTCCGACCCTTAAATGACCTTAAATGTTTGAATTAACTTTAGAAATGGATAGCTCTTTCGAAGTAGGTATAAATCGGTATATTATAAGCTAAATTCCGAGTTAAAATGAGTTAGATATGACCTTTTTAAGTTAAGGATTCAACCTAGACGGAAATTGACGAACTTAGTAAATAAAATTGTTAAGTTTAATAGAACTTCATAAGAGATACTCATTGAGGGTATTCTTTGTACCTAGGTGAATTGGAGGACGGGTTACCACTTCCCGAGGACTATTACGACTAGTGGATTTTCACTACATGGACAAGTGAGTTCATTTCTCAATTAATTATGCTCTTGGATGTGCTTGTAGTAGTAGTGGCATTAGACTTAGGAAAAGATAAAATTGTGTTGAATGGTGATCTAAACTTGCATGAATGAACGATAAGTATATCGAGGCAAGCTTTGTTGCAATAATCTTGTATGAGCTAGTATAGATTTGGAATGTCTGAAATTGTATGGTCACTTTTAAATTATCTAATTAATATACCATGATTATATGAATAAATTGTACATGCATATCACGTAGTGAGTCTATATCATTGTCGAGTATCTTTGGTGGGACAAAGGTGTACTCGGGAGGCAGCGGGTCTTTAATGAAGGGGCTAGGGTTGCATGACTTATGGACCACCCCATTCGAATAATGAAACTATGGTTGCATGACTTATGGACCAACATTAAAAATTGTGGTTGCATGTCTTATGGACCACCCCACTTAAGATTGGGACTATGGTTGCATGTCTTATGGACCAACTTTGGAATTGTAGTTGCATGACTTATGAACTACCCCAAACCCCGAATGGAGGGCGTAAATTCATTCACTTATGACTACCGGAAAGTCATATGCTTGTTGCTCATATGCTTGTGCATTCATATGGTTGCTTAATTATAACTTGCTTGTATAGATATTTTAGCTTGGTCGGGCATGTTACTTGAAGAAAATGAATCTCACTAAGCATTAGCTTATACCCCAACAGTTTTTGTTGCAGTGTTCCTATTTTTGGATGTTCCGAGAGGACATTTTGTGCAGGTTTATCACATGGAATTAAAGAGCTTTTGAGGAAGTCGGGACCTAGTAGGCGTGGACTTCTAGGAAAATCTCTTTAATGTAATTCAATATATGTAATTGGAGCTAAACGATGTAGACTCCTATTATTTTGGCGGGGGTATGCCCCCTTGGCTTTTGTAAAGTTTAACTATTTATCTTGTTGTGATTTATATTCTTAATGCTATGTATGCTTTCTTAAGACTACTCGAATCAAAGTGTGATCCTAAAAGTTGTGTGAGTACACCTTACACTCGATATAAACTTATGGGATGACTAAGGTGCATACTTAAGTTTAAATATCGTGTGGTGGACTGTCGCGTTTAGGGTACCCTTTGGGGCGTGACAGTTTAAGTTGGTATCAGAGCATGGTTAAGAGTTTACAATCATAACTACAAATAAATAGCCTTAAGAAAGGATAAAAAGGAAGGATATAATAGAATTACTAAGGAAGACTTAGATGGGAAGACGACCATAGTATCGGCCTAAATCCTATCCTATCCCTAACTTGTGGATAGTAACCACTAGGAAACAATCGACTTAGTATCGCAAAACCTTCATAGGTGACCTAATGAGACTCTCATAGAATCGCTTAGTTACTTTAGTTGCTTTTGGTATTGTATTGTATTGTTACATGTTGATTGTTTCGTTGTTGCTTATAGTATAAAATTTTACTTGATTTTGATTATGAGGATTTTTGCATGTGTTGTTCAAATTTCAATAAAGCTATATTTATGTTTTATGATCTCAGAATTTTATTACTTAAATTCCCTGATTTACCTTTTCACTTGTATTTTTCCGCTCGTATTACTACTTCTTTTATTTCCGTTACCTCGTTTTGAAAACATTAATAGAATATATTGAGAAGATTACTTAACTAGACAAAAATAAAATTTGCTACAGCCGAGGTAGAAGAAGGAGACGTCAGGAGGAAAGCGCCTCCAATCAACCCAATGGAAGAAGGGCAACAAGCCGCCCCTCCTCCAAATCCTCCTGCAGATGCTACACAGGTAGCTTTGCAAGCCATGCTTGGACAAATGGCACAAATGACACAAGTGCTCGAAGCACTTCGACAAAGTTTGCCGGCAGCGGCACAAGCACAAGCTCCAGCTCCAACTCCACCACCACCTGCACCCCAAGCTTCTGTGGGGATGCCAGCACAGGAAAGCGCGCACTCTCACACTGCGCCTTTGCCTCCTCCACCACCTATGAGGCCATACAGAAGCTCCCTACCCGAGTTCATTAAGAGTAACAGATATTTTGAAGGGACTTTTGGGAGACCGGATGAGGCTGAGGATTGGTTAGCTCAGATAGAGCGATCCTTCAGGGCTTTTGAGTGCCACACCACCTGAGAGTTGATTATGGCACTTACCTGCTTCGGTTGAATGCACGGGTTTGGTGGGAATCGAAAGAAAGAGAGCTCATGCCACCAGTTACTTGGGAAAGGTTCCGCCATGAGTTTTGGAGAATTACTTCCCCGGAGTCTCCGGGCAGTTCAGCTCAGAATTCCTGAACATTGCTCAGAAGGGAAGGACTGTAGAGCAATATGAAACTGAGTTTAGTCGATTACTGCAATATGCTCCGGATTCTTACAAGCACAGTGAGGAGCTAAAAATACGAGTTTTCTTAAATGGATTAGATGAGGAGTGAGGATGAGGCTAGAAGAGTTTAATATTAAGAACTTTGTTGAGCTAGTAGAAAGAGCCCGGATAGTGGAAGGGGCTAAGAAAAGGAAGGGCAAGACTGCTGAGAAGCCACCCTCGGTTTTTGGAAAGAAGTTTTATGGGGGATCAGGATCTGGATTCTCCCACAAGAGGTTCAAGCCGTCTTATGGCTATAAGGGTAACACTAGTGGGGGACAGGCTACCCCTAAGAGTGTCAGTTGCTGGAAATGTAAGGGGGATCACTACCCCAAGAAATGCCCACAGTTGCAGATAAGTGTTATTTCTGTGGCGACTCATCCCACAAGATTGCTAACTGCCCAAAGAAGACTACGACCATGTGCTTTGTCTGCAAGCAATTTGGTCACTTTGCCAATGAGTGCCCTCAAAGGAAGAATGCTCCAGCTAAACCTTTTGGGGATCAGCAGCAGCAAGACCCGGGAACGGGAATAGTGGGAACAATAATAGCAGCCGTGCTGGGTCAGCAATGCACGGAATGAGGATCTACAACCTCGAAGGGCAATGGGTATGCGAAGAGATGGGAAATGAAGACTGCGGATTGGCTGCTCTCGAGGAGGATAATGGCCCGGACTTCGGTCTTGTGACAGGTAGGTCTCCTAACTCTTGTCTTTGTTTTTCTGCTGCTTTGATTTGTTAAGATTCAAGTATAAGAAAAGAAAAACAAGTTTGGTTAAGTTAAAGAAGTTAGGAAGATAAGTTAGGATGGTGTGAAGGTAGTGATTAGTAAGTGTTGGACGCAGGACACATACGGATAGCTAAGACGACTGCTTATGCTCTTTTTGACACGGGAGCCACACATTCGTTCATCACCACCAGATTGGCTAGACAAGTTGGTTTACCAATAGCCACTATTGCCTCTAGCTTTCGTGTTAGAACCCCGACTGGGAGTGTGGTGACGACAAATGAGATGCTAAAGGATTGTCCAATGGAGATTCATGGGCATGGTACGAAGTGTGATTTGATAGTATTGGAGATGAGTAAATATGAAGTGATTTTGGGTATGAGTTGGTTAGCCATTGCTAAAGCCGTTGTGGATTGTCGAAGGAAGAAAGTAAATTTCAAGGATGTTGATGGAATGGATGTTGAGTTCACAGGTGAGACGGTAGTTTCAAGAGGAACTGATCTATGCTCATTTGAGTTGCTTATGGATGGAGAGGATGAAGGAAAGTGAAGGTTGTCTTAATGCAACAGAAAAGAAGAAGGATTACCTAAGATTGAGGATATAACGGTTGTCAAAGAATTTCTCGATGTCTTTCCGGATGAGCTACCGGTTTGCCACCTAAGAGGGAAATTGATTTGAGATTGACTTGGTGCCAAATACTGAGCCGATATCTAAAGCGCCGTATCGTATGGCCCCTGTTGAGTTAAAGGAATTACAAAAGCAATTGCAAGAACTCTTGGACCATGGATTCATAAGACCAAGTGTGTCACCATGGGGTGCACCTGTATTATTTGTTAAGAAGAAGGATGGTTCAATGAGATTATGTGTTGATTATCGGGAGTTGAACAAGGTTACAATTAAGAATAAGTATCCACTTCCAAGGATTGATGACCTTTTCGATCAGCTACAAGGAGCAAGTGTATTCTCACGGATTGATCTACGATCAGGGTATCTGTAAACCCGGTTTTTCAAGTAGCTAAGATAACCCTAGAATCGGAAACCCAAAACCCTAAACCGGAATAGCTCAAGCCTGGAGTGAGAACTAGGAACCCTAATTCCGGCTTTTCCTCGGTTTCCAATTAATAAACTTTTCTAAGAAAATTTACTTTTGATTATAATTCTTGAATATATTTCAAACTAAGAAAATATTTGATTTCAAGAAAATTTCAATTCCGGGTCATCCCGAGACCCATTATAGAAAAACGTGCCCCGGAACTAGAAATTCAAAAATATACTTATGAGTACTCATTAGAACCGAAATAAAATAAGGATTTCAAAAATATATTTTCATAATTTTCCGGTTTATGAAAAATACAGTTATAGCCTTTTTATTCGTATTTCATTACTACCGGAAATTAAATTGTCTTGTCAACTATTCATTACTATTCATAAAGTACACCTACACTACCTAGCCTACTTTTTTTAGCCTACCCTACAAATCCAACTCTTACCATCAATCACTTCTCCTCCTTTCTTCCATAACCTTTTGTCACTTCACTTCACTTCATTTATGACAATTGATGCATGGATCAAATCAAGCCAAATCAAGAGGAAAACATCAAGTCTTCCCCCCCCCTTTAAGCTCCAAAACCGGCGCATATGGCCCCCCCTCTCCCCTTGTCCAATTTGAAAAAAAAAATCTCCTCTTCATTTAACCTAATTCACCTTCTATATAAACTAACTTTTTCTCTCTCTTTCCTCATTCTTCACTTTCCAAAATTCCTAAAGTGCAAAAGCTCTCTCTTCTCTCCTCTTTTTCCCCTTGTGGCCGAAACATTTGAGCCCCCACACAACACATTCACAACTTCCATTTTTCTCTTCTACCTTCCATCCATTTCAAGTAAGTTATGATCTACTACTTCCAACTCATAAAACCTTGTTATGGCTAGGTGATTTTTGGTTATCTCAACTCCATGTTCCCATGATCTTGTAGTAGGAACAATGAGATAACAACACAAAAATCCCAAACCATTTCATGGTAGATCCATCCTTTAAAGGAGTTTCCTTATCAAAAGCTTTAACTTTATCCATCAAAAAGTCTTTTAAACAAAGGATCTTTTATAAAAATATGGTTTTTATGTTTTTAAAACTCATTTAAGCTTTTGATAATGTAAATCCATCATCTTGTTACTCATGAGCATGTAGGCATTTATAGTTTCATTATTATTTTGTTCATATGTGCATAAATAGTCTTTAACACTTTTGTCTTTAGTAAATGACTTTCTAGTGTATAGATCTACATATATATGGTCCATAAAGTCAAAAAGGAAAGTACTTTACAAGAAAAAGACTTTTGAAAATTCGGATGACTTTGAAAACCAAGGTCAAAAACACTTTTAACAACTTCTAAACTTATATTTTATAAGAGAAATAAAGCCTATGGGTAATAGATAATGATTAGTGGTATTTCTCATGAGTCTAAAGGAGTTTTTACTAAAGAAAATGTTGAAAACAAGAGATGAAGTCCATAGGAGTTTTGAGTTAAAAGTTATGAAAAACCAAATTCGTAATAATGGATGAAGGGTTAGAAAACACTATTTTTCCAACTTCAAAAATGATATTTTCTTAAATAAATGAAGTCCTTAGGATATAGGTATAATAGATACTTAAAGTTTCAAGTATAAAATATATTTTTCCTAAAGGAATCAACTTGAAAATGGATTTGTGTAAATTCGGATTTTTGGAAACCCCATAGTAAAAGACCCACTTAAAAGTTTGTAAATGTAGATTTTATTAAAGAAATAAAGACCTTAGGATATATCTAATATAGGGGTCAAATATTCTTTAAACAAAATAGAGTTTTCCTAAAGAAAATCCATGCAAACTGTTGATGTGATCAAGTGTAGTAAATTAACTTACTAAGCTTGGAGAGGAAATGGTTTCTAAGGAAAGTTTGTTTTCTAAAAACCGTTAAATTTAAAAGTTATAAGAACATAGACTCCTTAAGGTCCACAACATGACATTCATGATAGGGAAAATCATTTCCATTGCATTTAGCATCATATTACACTTAGGAATCTCAAATGCATTCATCAAAACCGCATTTTTGGAATCAAGGAACCCACTGTACAGATCTGATCCCTCAATTCCGAGGCTTAGATATTTTCAAAACTTGATTTAAACTTCATATTTGGAAAGCTCTTTCGAAGTAGATAGGAATCGGTATATAATTTGCGAAATTCCGACTTAAAACGACCAAGTTATGGCCATTTTAAAACGGAACTTCGGAAATGACGCGAATTCCGATTTCTCTAAGTTTCCTTAGAGTTTTAGTGTCTTAAGATGATAGAATACTTATTAGGGTAATTTCTTATATGAATAGGTGAACCCGTGGACGGTGACGAGTTACCTCCGGATTATTACTACTAGAAGACCGGAGTACCGATGGCGGAGTGAGTTTTTCTTCCCAATTCATTTATTGTATGTGCTTGTAAAGTAGTGCACTAGAATGTAGGTCAATTGAATGGAATATGAATAATGGGGATTATTGGGAAATTATATGATTGTTGTTGATATGAGAAACAAATTAAGAATATCGAAACCGGGTGATAAACTTTGATTGTATAGTTAGCTATGATGGATTGTCTGATAAATTGATTGATCGCCTGAGTAAATTGGCTTAATCAACTACTTGAGTAAATGATAATTTGACATGTGCATATCACAAGGGGATGGAGCATGAGCATTTGTAGGTTAGTCGTGAACCATAAACGACATCGAATAATCGTAGGTTAGTCGTGAACCATAAACGACATCGATAATCGTAGGTTAGTCGTGAACCATAAACGACATCGAATAATCGTAGGTTAGTCGTGAACCATAAACGACATCGAATAATCGTAGGTTAGCCGTGAGCCATAAACGGGATATTGTCGTACCGCAGGATTCGTTAATCTGCTAACCCGGGATGGAGGGCGCAATTCCATCCACATATGATTTCCGGTTGGTTATATGTATGTTGAACTCATGTGTTTGATGCATACACTTGCTTGATTAATAACTTGCTTGAATTGTTGTGACATAAATGTTTTTGTGGGAGATTACACTCACTAAGCTAGTTAGCTTACATCCCTACAGACCATTCCTTTTGCAGCTTACGCATTTATGGCTTAGGCGAAGAGACCCGGCTGAACAGGTACCGAAGCTAGGAGTTTTCCCTAGAAGTTATAATTTTTGTATTAGACTTCCATAGAAAACTTCTAAGACTTGGATGACTGTTATGGACCGCTAATTATTCTTTTGCGGGGGAATGCCCCTTAGAATTATGTAATATTTATTTATGTTCATGAATTATATCCTATTGCCCATGCATGCCAAATTAAGCTTTTATCTCCATTCGGACTTGTACTCTATTGTGTAAAGGTACGCCTTACATCTATATGAGACTTCCGAAAGACTAAGGTGGTAATTCGGGAATCTTATATGGCATGTGGCGGACTGTTACGTTTAGGGTACCCTATGGGGCGTGACAGTATCACCAGTTAAGGGTCAAACCTGAAGATGTGCCAAACTGCTTTTCGGACTCGTTATGGACATTATGAGTTCTTGGTGATGTCTTTTGGATTAACAAATGCTCTTGCCGCCTTCATGGACTTGATGAACGAGTATATAAGTCATTGTTGGACAAATGTGTGATTGTGTTTATTGATGATATTTTGATTTACTCGAAGACAAGAGAGCAACACGAAGAGCACCTTCGCATGGCCTTACAAATCCTAAGGGAACATAAGCTATATGCCAAATTTTCTAAGTGTGACTTTTGGCTAGATAGGATTTCATTTTTGGACATGTTGTGTCGGGTGAAGGCATATCAGTAGACCCCGAGAAGATTAAGTCTGTGGTGGAATGGAAGCCACCTAAACCGTGACTGAAGTAAGGAGCTTTCTGGTTTAGCCGGATATTACAGGAAGTTTGTCCAAGACTTTTCCAAGATAGCCAAGCCGTTAACTCAGTTAACGCAAAAGAATGAAAAGTTTATTTGGACAGAAAAGAGGGACCAAAGTTTTCAAGAATTGAAGCAAAGGCTTGTCTCTGCTCCGATTTTGGTTTTGCCAAACCCCGAGAAACCCTACACGGTACATAGTGATGCTTCGAAAAATGGTCTCGGATGCGTTCTCATGCAAGGAGGAAAGGTGATTGCATATGCTTCAAGACAGCTAAGGCCACATGAGCAAAATTACCCCACGCATGACTTGGAACTAGCCGCTGTTGTCTTTGCCTTGAAGATATGGAGACATTACCTATATGGACAACGGTGTGAGATCTACACCGACCACAAGAGTCTTAAGTATTTGTTCACCCAAAAGGAGCTGAACATGAGGCAGCGAAGATGGCTAGAGTTAATTAAAGATTACGATTTGGGGATAAATTATTGCCGGGAAGGGTGAATGCAGTTGCCGATGCTTGAGTCGCAAGAACCACGGGGAGGTCGCAACTCTTTTGACGGACCAGAAAGAATTGATTAAAGAATTTGAGAGGCTAAGCATCGAATTTGTTGGGCAAGACTTGGAAATGGAAATAGCAAATTTGGCGTTGGAACCAACTTTGGTGGAAAGGATTAAAGAGGCTCAGCGCTATGATGAAGCAATACAAAGGATAAAAAGGGAAGTTCAGGAGGGAAAGTATACTGATTTTTCAATAGATGATGAGGATGTAGTAAGGATGAAAGGACGATTGTGTGTGCTGATGACGAAGAAATGAGGAAGGAAATCATGAGTGAAGCGCACAATTCTGGGTACACGGTACACCCGGGAGGAACCAAGATGTACCAAGACCTTAAGGGACATTATTGGTGGAACGGAATGAAACGGGATGTGGCAGATTTGTGATTAAGTGCCCAACATGCCAACAAGTGAAGGTAGAACATCAAAGGCCGGGTGGATTGTTAAAACCTTTGCCTATACCGGAATGGAAGTGGGACCAGATTTCTATGGACTTTGTTTGTGGTTTACCAAGGACACCGTCAGGTCATGATGCTATATGGGTTGTGGTTGACCGGTTAACTAAGTCTGCTCACTTCTTGCCAATAAGTATGACTTTCTCCATGGATAAATTGGCAAGGTGTACATGAAGGAAATTGTTCGTTTACATGGGGTACCGGCCGGGATTGTGTCGGATCGAGACCCGAGGTTTGTGTCTAAGTTCTGGATAAGCTTGCAGAAGTGTTTGGGGACAAAGTTGCATTTTAGCACAGCCTATCATCCTCAAACTGATGGACAGTCGGAAAGAACGATCCAACTTTGGAAGATATGCTTAGGGCATGTGTGATGGAGTTCAAGGGAAGTTGGGAAGCTCACTTACCTTTGGTTGAGTTCGCCTACAATAATAGCTATCACTCGACTATCAAGATGCCGCCTTATGAGGCCTTATATGGACGTAAGTGTAGATCCCCATTGTTTTGGGATGATGTTGAGAAGGAAGTTCTTGGACCCGATCTAGTGCAAGATGCCACCGACAAGGTTCGGATAATCCAACAACGATGAAGGAAGCTCAAGATAGACAGAAAAGCTGGGCAGATTTGAAAAGAAGGGTTCTTGAGTTTCAAGTGGGTGATCATGTGTATTTAAAGATAAATCCTATCAAAAGTATCCATCGAGTTCGCTCACAAGGAAAGTTGAGCCCCCGATATTGGTCCTTTCGAAGTATTGGAACGGGTTGGAGAATTGCATACCGCCTTGCCGCCAATCTTTCGGGTGCACAATTTTTTCATGTCTCGGTTCTTCGCAAGCACATAGCCGACCCGGATCAAGTTATAGAATTGGAACCGGTGTTATTAAAAGAAAACCTCACTTACGAGGAGCACCCGGTACAGATTTGGATACAAAGATACAAAAGTTAAGGAATAAGGAAATTAAGTATGTGAAGGTTCTTTGGAGGAATCATACACATGAGGAAGCAACTTGGGAGGCAGAAAGTGAAATGCGGCAGAAGTACCCTAGTTTGTTTGAGGATCAGGTACGTCTTTCAAGTTTTGCGGACAAAACTTTCTTTAAGGTGGGTAGGTTGTAAACCCCTGTTTTCTAAGCCCTAAACCTTAAGCCGGAAAGTCTACCGGAGACCTTAAGTCAACATCTTGAGTAAAACCCTACAGTTTAGATCCTGAAAACCCGAGTTCGCAAATCGAGGAGTCAAAAATAATTAAAGTGTTTAGAATAGTCCGTAATAATATTTGAATTATTAAAAAATCAGATCGGTTCAATTTCGGCTTATTTCGAACCCGTTTGGATACTGCTTTGGAAAGCGTGTCCCGGGCTCGGAAAATTAAAAATATATCTTTAATATTTTTAGACTCGTATTTTTATAAGGATTTCAAAAATATCAAGTTTAGAATTTTTCGGATTCTAAAAATATCAGTTATAGCTCATATAAGCTTATTTTACTCTTACCGGTAACTAATTGTTAAATTTCTAAAAATAATTTAATTGATTATTTTATTTAAATCATAAAAATTCTGCTACTTAATAAAAATATTTTTCTTAATTTATTTATAATTTTCTTATTCAAAAAGTCACTTTATCAACCCATACTCAAGTACACATACATTATCATTACTACACATTATTATGTCTTCTTTTGCTTTTTCTTACACTCCTCTTCCCAAAATTGCAGCTGCCCATTCCCCATAAAATTAGCCACTTTTCATTATTTTTAATTATTTATTTGATATTTTAAAGTCTCTTTTAGTTACAATGGATGCAACTTGTTACACTTTCAAAATACAAGTTAAAACAAACACCACCCTCCCCACCTCAAAATCACGACCAGCCCTCTCCATGCAGCTGATGTTTTATTTTTTTTTAAATTATTTAACACACTTTAACTCTATTAAACATCTCATTCCTTCCCTCTTTCATATTTGTAAACCCTACATTTTTCCTCTCTCTTTTTCCCTCTCTTTTCTCTTCTTCCTTGCTTGTCTTCTTCACAAACAAGCTGTCCCCATTTTTTCTTTCTTGCTTCCATATATTTCTTGCAATATTTGAGGTAATCTTTCTCTTTTAGCTCTTATAAGATGTTCTAGGATGATACCATGGATGTTTCATGCATCAAAGGACATTCCACAAGCTTAAAAGGCTATGGATGATGATGCCAAGAAGTGAAACACTCCTCTAGATGATGATCTCTTTTGTTCTTAGTATTTTTGTTATATGGAAGGCTTGTTTATTTCTTGTTTGTGATAGCTTGTAGATCTAGAGTTTTATCAAGCTTTAGTTATGTTTATGTGTAGATCTAGGAGTTTAAGGCTTACTACTAAGTTTTTCTTATGCTTTCATGGATATATTGAGTAGATCTTAGATTCAAGTTGGAATGAAAAAGAAAAATTCGTAACTTGTCAATGCCCTATTTTAAAAACCCTCTTTCAAGTCTTAAAATGGAAGCTTTTGTTAAGAAAATGAAGGTTTGATGGATGTATATCATCAAGGCTTCATCTTGCAAGAATCAAAGTTGATTTTCAAAGTTTATTTTCAAAAACAAAAATTGTATTTTCGGATCAAGACAAAGATCCAAAATAAAAACATGTTTTTCAACTCACAAATGAGGATTTTATTCAAGAAATGAAGGGTTCTTAGGATATAATATGTAATGGGTTGTTTTTCATGAGTTTTGATGAATTTTCTCAAGAGATATGTCCAAAATAAATTTATGAAAATTCGGATCAAGACCAAGACCTATTTTTGGAACCCATCAATCAACTTTAAAATGAAGATTTAGACAAAAATATAAGAGGCTCTTGATATAGATATCTTAAGGAATGGATTTTCATAAGTTTGAATGGTTTTCCTAAGAAGTATTGCATAAATCAAGTGCTTTGTAGAAGACAATATTTAGGTCTTGTTTTCATTGTAAGTTTCAAAGTGGAAATTCGTAATTATGAGAGACCAATTTTGAAAACCTTCTTTTTGATCTCAAAACAAGTATTTTACATTGAAAATGAATGCTTTGATGATACATAATATAGGAAAAATTATTTTCATTGAACTAAGTGAGTTTTAGTAAAGGAATTACTCAAAACAAGACAATGAGTTTCAACTTGTGAATGTTGGTTTTATGAATATGGATTCTTAGAAGTTTCTTTGAACTTTATGTTTGGGATTAGATAAGATGTAATCTCTTAATTTTGTTTTGAGGATCTCCTTGCAAGTTTAGGACTAATATGGTCCCTAAGTAGTTAAATAGAGTAGATATGGCAATTTTTCACAAAGGCTCAAATCTGGAATTTTCGCAACCCTACTGTACAGTACGTTTCCGACCCTTAAATGACCTTAAATGTTTGAATTAACTTTAGAAATGGATAGCTCTTTCGAAGTAGGTATAAATCGGTATATTATAAGCTAAATTCCGAGTTAAAATGAGTTAGATATGACCTTTTTAAGTTAAGGATTCAACCTAGACGGAAATTGACGAACTTAGTAAATAAAATTGTTAAGTTTAATAGAACTTCATAAGAGATGCTCATTGAGGGTATTCTTTGTACCTAGGTGAATTGGAGGACGGGTTACCACTTCCCGAGGACTATTACGACTAGTGGATTTTCACTACATGGACAAGTGAGTTCATTTCTCAATTAATTATGCTCTTGGATGTGCTTGTAGTAGTAGTGGCATTAGACTTAGGAAAGATAAAATTGTGTTGAATGGTGATCTAAACTTGCATGAATGAACGATAAGTATATCGAGGCAAGCTTTGTTGCAATAACTTATGAGCTAGTATAGATTTGGAATGTCTGAAATTGTATGGTCACTTTTAAATTATCTAATTAATATACCATGATTATATGAATAAATTGTACATGCATATCACGTAGTGAGTCTTATATCATTGTCGAGTATCTTTGGTGGGACAAAGGTGTACTCGGGAGGCAGCGGGTCTTTAATGAAGGGGCTAGGGTTGCATGACTTATGGACCACCCCATTCGAATAATGAAACTATGGTTGCATGACTTATGACCAACATTAAAAATTGTGGTTGCATGTCTTATGGACCACCCCACTTAAGATTGGGACTATGGTTGCATGTCTTATGGACCAATTTGGAATTGTAGTTGCATGACTTATGAACTACCCCAAACCCCGAATGGAGGGCGTAAATTCATTCACTTATGACTACCGGAAAGTCATATGCTTGTTTGCTCATATGCTTGTGCATTCATATGGTTGCTTAATTATAACTTGCTTGTATAGATATTTTAGCTTGGTCGGGCATGTTACTTGAAGAAAATGAATCTCACTAAGCATTAGCTTATACCCCAACAGTTTTTGTTGCAGTGTTCCTATTTTTGGATGTTCCGAGAGGACATTTTGTGCAGGTTTACACATGGAATTAAAGAGCTTTTGAGGAAGTCGGGACCTAGTAGGCGTGGACTTCTAGGAAAATCTCTTTAATGTAATTCAATATATGTAATTGGAGCTAAACGATGTAGACTCCTATTATTTTGGCGGGGGTATGCCCCCTTGGCTTTTGTAAAGTTTAACTATTTATCTTGTTGTGATTTATATTCTTAATGCTATGTATGCTTTCTTAAGACTACTCGAATCAAAGTGTGATCCTAAAAGTTGTGTGAGTACACCTTACACTCATATATAAACTTATGGGATGACTAAGGATGCATACTTAAGTTTAAATATCGAGTGTGGTGGACTGTCGCGTTTAGGGTACCCTTTGGGGCGTGACACAAGTACCCAGGTCACCTATTGAGATGATTAATATATTCATCAATGTCAGATAAATTATATGATTAAAGTCCTATGAGTGTCTAAGTGTCCTATATTGATGTTAGGTTTTCATTCTAGTACTATATTGGTCTTTTAATGGTCCCATGATAGTCCAGTATTTTTTAATATTTATTTTCATGTTGTTTGTCTTGATCTTGTTTGATATTTATATACATTTATCTGGTATTTGAAAAATTGATATTGGATAAACTTATATTTTCGTAGTTATTATTACTACTTTTATATTATTCTGTAACTCACCTGTTGTAGTAACTCATATTTGTTTACCATTATTTAGTGCTATCGTGTTTCTCTTAATCTATTTCATATAATTATTTTATCATTTTTAGAAGTTACATTATTCATAAATTTAGCTTATTTTGATTTCCATTATTATCTATTTATCTACATAGAGCAAATATTTAACAATTATAGTTGCTAGTAATACTTAATATTTCTATATAGTTTTTAGGGTTTAAAAGTTCTCAAATATTAAACACATTATTATTCTAAGTATTTGTATTTGTTTATTTACTTAGTAAAAATCTGTTTTGATATATATAATATTTGTTTATTATTATTTATATATATATAGTTTCTGTTTGTGTAATACAAACTATACGCAGGACAAGCATGTGCATACGCCGGCTCTAATGCCGATGGCGTTGATACCTGGATGCCGGTATTCATAGGTTTTATATGTTATTTTGTATTAGGCTACGCTAGCTTGTAACCTTGTACACCGACTACTACGTGCTGGTATAGAATTCAAGTTGGTTGACGTTTGTTCAGTTTACGTAAAAATAAACTTTTACGTACCTTATGTTCCAGACTACTACGCGATCATTTACACCATCGGCCTATCCTTATAAGCCGCCGACGTTAGGGGCATAATCTACCAACATTGGGCTGGTGCTGGTACTGTTCATCGTCTTCTCCGATGAACTAGTTCATATTTCATCAATTTTCCACGTTAGAATGATTCCCAAATTATTCTTACGTGTTTTTGTGTGATATATATCTATATATATCAACTCATAATGCATCAACATGCATGTGATCTTAAATTTTCGAATTTGGAAAAGTACAACTAGGGTATTCGAATTTAACCTTGTTTAAGCTTGTTCGGTGCAATTTGAAGCTTGTATTTGGTTTGGTAATGATCCTATAATCATCAGAAGTCAGTTTAAATCATTGTTTTTAACAAACAAAAAGCCAAAACAAATCTACTTACTTTGTTATCAACTTGAGCGTTTTTAGTGTAGTTTTTGCTTTGACCCGAGCTAGAGTGTTTAGGATGAGTTAAGTTCGATTTTTAGGTTGATTTGGTCACTAGTTGAGAGTTTGTTTGATCTGAAAACTTTGGTAATAAGTGAAATTTGTTTGCTTGTTTATAAGAGCTATAACCACATATAATAGGAGAAAGAAGAGGACGGTTCTCATCCGATAATTGCTTCAGATTGTTCTACATTTGGGCACTGTTTCATCAAGTTGTTTTGGCTACAATTAATAAGGAAGTTGAGGTGGCAACACTTGATTGGTTTAGGAGTTGAATTTGTTAACTTTTTGTAGAAATTTTGGAGCATTCTTCATGCATTTCAGTTCTCAAATTTCAAGGAAATCTGAACCCTACATTTGATGCAGATTGGAACTGATCCATGCATGTATATATATAATAATACTAATTAGATAATAATTATATGAATTTTAGGGTAGCTTATTAAGTTAATCGGGTACAATTTAGCGAATATTTGAGAGTTTTTGTCTAAAGGTATTTTTATAAGATACTACAAAATTTTTAGATTGTCAAAAGATACAACTTTGAGTTTTGAGTTTACGCGATTAATTATATTTAGAATTTTATCTCCCACGATTAAGTTTTTATAAGTTTATTAGCTCAATTTTTATTTTAGGCTCTAATAACTTAAGGAAATTCTAACTAAAACAATGATGTGATTCAAATATTTATTTAGAGTTTGGGTTATTAATTTTGCATCTATTTATTTTTTTTATTGTGTATTTATAACCCTTTATCTTTAGGTTATCATTTCTTATCTATAAGCACAATTGGTTATCTATTTATTATCTCATTTAATATCTTAGCCAAATTATCTATATATCTTAGGTTTTCGATACCTACTATGAAATTTTATTAGTAGTGTTTAATACTGCCTAGGAATATTTGATTTAGGGTTTAAATCCATCTATAGGCTCATTACTACTCATTGTTCTAGTCTCAAGTTTTTTTTTTGAGTTCAATAGTAGCCATTTAATCTCTATATTTATATATTTCTATCTATCCCCTATTTGTATGACAAGTTTGGGTTTGAATATTTGGATTACCTTTAATTATATCTTGATTTATCAGCTCAAGATATGAAATCTCGTTTTTTGCATCAATTAGGGTCAAAGAAGTTCTTTATTCGGCTTTTAAATCATAATCCAACTAAATTCAACTCATTGATCTATTCTTGGGTTTTTGTTGAGTTCTAGGTTTACTAACTAGTTCATACTTTCTATTTTGAAGTCATGTACTATTGTGAAGAATTTCTAGGGTTTATAGTCACGCCCCAAAAGGTACTATTGGTCCCAAAGTATAATCAAGAGGGGGGGTGAATTGGTTATACTATGTAAATGTAAACTTTTGAAATTCTTTTCCAAATTCACAAACTTGATTAAATGATTAAAATGGCTTTTTATTTTCACTTGAAAGAAGACAAAATCAATAAACAATTTTGTTAGTTGAAATCTGAAAGAGAACAAAAATATCTAAACTCGTGAAGTTTATATCAAAGAAAACTCCCAGATGTTAGTTCCTGATTTAGTTTCTGAGCTATGATCAACACTCTCTAAAATAGTTTCTGCATTCAAGTATATCACATATAAACAAACAATTATGCACGAAAATTAAAGAAATAGAGTTTAGAAGAGTGCAAAGCAATTTATAAAGGTTCCGCCTTGAGCGTCAGCCCTCTCTTCCAGCACCAAGTCGGGATCCGGTTGTCTTTACCAGTATGTTCCACTATCCAAAAACAAACAAGTTACAAGTTATCTTTTGCCAAAGCACTTGGCTACAATATGCACTTAGCTTGATCCTCCTAGCTTCCACAAGCTTCAATCAGTCTACTGAGCCTACTTGTAACTCTCAATCTCACAAGATGTAATTGATAAATCAATTTGATGAATTAAGTAAAATGTATCCTCTAATTTCAGTACAAAGAAAAATATGCGAAACAGTATTTTCTCGAATAATCAGAATTGCTTGTTATTCTATATCAGATTGCTTGTTCGATCTCTATTTCTCCCTTCTGATCTTCGTATATTTATTCTTTGTCTTCAACGTCTTGAAAGGAATTAGTCCCAGATATTTTCCAATAAAATCGGATAGACTACTATTCATTCTTCTTCTTCCTTCAGCTTTGGATAGGTATGAATCCCGTATTTCTTGCTGGTTCCGATCTTTTGAATTTCGGATGTAAATCTTCTTCTAACGTTCTAATTTGAATCAGCTTTTGTTGTTGTAGATAAACTTGAAAATAACATTTCTGGTTGCATCTTTATCTTCCACGGAAAGAGCAAATAACGCTTCTGAGATTTAAAATTAAATTCAATTGATTTTTGGATAAACTTGTCCTTGACGTCTTTTAATATCATATCCTTCTGATGATGTCCAAAACGAATCTTAATATGGAATATCTGACACTATTTATTCGTCTGGTGCTTCTTCAATCCATCTGGTAATAATTTGAAAAATTCAAACTTTAATTCAAATGATTTGAATCCCTTTGGATAATTGAACCAACTTTGTGGAACATAATTGAATGTATTTCCCAAATACATTCACTTTGGTACTGGGTCTTCAAATAAATTTGAAAGAGATCCGTTCTTTAATTTTGATCGTGAATCTTGCATGTCTTAAACTTTTTGAATTAGTTTCTGAAATACCTTCTGATAAATATATAGATCTTCATAATATGTGATTTTCTTTCTGAATGAGTTTCTGAAAACTCTAAATCTCTTGAAAAATCATTCTGAACACTTCCTGACTAAGTTTCTGAAAACTCTAGAAAATCTTTCCAAATACTTTCTGAATTACTTTCTGTTTTGTATTCTTTTGCTCAAACAATTTCACAATACTTACTTACTGCACATTCAATAACCCATATATTAAAATATAAGTTCAACTTATTGTTTGCTATTTTTCTCCCCCTTTTTGTTAGCATCATAAAAGATCATAAAGAAGACAAAAAAAAATCATAGATTGCAAAAGAAAATCCAAAGATACATCAAACAGTTCAAAAAGTCAAAATAAGAACATGCAGTGACATCACAATCAGTCTTTCTTAGGTTCAATAAATTTGACAGATTTTCGTGCTTTCATCTTTCTTCTTTGAGGAAAAGTACGAAGTGGGACTTGCATCGGCCATAAAGGTGTAGGAGAACGAGGAATGTGTGATTGATGAAGGATGTTGAAGACAGACGAAAGGATTACCACTTGTTCAGGGTTCAGAGATATTCTGGATTATTTGGGCAGAAGGAACAGCTGCAGGACTTCTGATTGTGGAGGAATAGCTGACTCCTCGACTGTGTGGTAGGTATAGATTAGGAACTTCCTCAGGATCAGCTTTCAAAACCAAAACACTCCTTTTCAACATGAGAATCATTCATCTGCACCTTCGTTAACAACTTGAACATCAGGAAAATTTGGAGGACCAGTTGTTGAGCCTTGTTGCTGATATCGGGTGAAGATTTCTAATAGAGAATTTGTGAAGTCCTTTTAAATCCAGCAATGGAGTGATCAAACAGAGCAATTAAATCTGATTCTAGTCCAGATTTTGAAGTCTCTCCTGGAGGCTTAGTATACTGAAACAGTGTCTGAATCACTGTCTGATTCACTCTCTGAATAGCTCTTTGCCCTTCCTTGATTTCAAATTTTCCTCCTGTTCGAAGCTCATACTTCTTCTTCTTTTCTCAACTACCTTCTCCTTCCCAGCTCTTTTTGTGAATTTTTCAGGTTCATTAGCCTTATCTACTCCTCAGATCCACTTTCTTCCTCAAGAACAAGCTCCCCCTCAGCTAGGGCCTTTATTTTCTTCCAATCAAAAGTGAATTTACTAAATTTTGGATGCTATACCAAGAGCCATCCATGGTGAACCAGAATTTGTCAGAAACAGAAATTCCCATGTACTTGAGATTGACTTCTCCAATGCGTTTCAAAGTAATTGGAAATCTGAAATTCTTTGGTAAGTCAACCTTTTTAAATTTAAAGAATCTCATCAAGAGATTTCCATAGGGTCTGTTTTTCTTGGTTCTCCACATATGCTTCAAATAAGGCGAGGATATCTAGTCTAAGCTTTTCTTGATGGCTAAAACGACCAAAGCTTCTTCTTAGAGATACTGGTGGTACTTCCAAATTTTGGCAGAAGACAATCAACCACTATCTTATGCAGCAAACGTACCAATAATTCAAAATTGGTCGAAAAAATATCTTTTTCTTCAAAATTCCTACTCCATCATTTAGCTCTTGAAAAACCATTTCCCTTTTCAACTTAACAACCATTCATCATCTTTTACATCTAACATTTGAAAACATTCTATCAAATCTTTTCTAGTGATCTTGATAGATTTCCCTACAATCTTGGACTTTAAAGAAGAATCTTCTAATGTACCAGATTATCATAGAATTCTGAATTAAACTTCCTTCAATCACATCCGTCACACCACATATAGTCTTACATCCTATTCTATTCAGCCAATGATTCCAATAAAATCCATTGTTTCTAAAAAATTTAAAATCAATGTAGGCACATTCAAGTACCTTATTTTGAACCAACTTCTTCTTTTTGGCTGAAACAGGTGTGATGTCCTCCATTCGTTTCCTTTTGGCAGATTTGCGCTTGGGTTCTCTCGGTTCCTTTTTCGAATTTTTCTTGGAACCACTCTTCAAACCCTCTGAGTTTGTCTCTGACTCAGAATTTGGTTCTGAAACTTTTTCTGATCTTGATTTTACCTTTTTCTGCTTTTGATGTGATTTATGACTTTCATCATGTACTAATTTGGATCGTTTTCACGTTTTGATCCATCATGCATTATGGTTTGTAGGGGTTCTTCAGATTCTGAGGATTCATCTCGAATCATGATGGGCTTAGAGGTTTTCTTAGTTTTGAAACCTTTTGACTGAGACGAGAAGATTTCCTAGGGCCATTGTGTTTAGGGTTTTGATTTCGTTAGACACGGTTGAAGAAGATGAAGGGTTCTGAAATGAGTAGAGATTTAATAGAAGTTGAAAGGGCGCGAGATTGAGGTCTGTTGTTTATTAAACCGTGTCTATTTCCCATAAAAGAAACGCCTTTCATTTATTTATTTTATTATATTTTATTAATGACTTTCATTTATTAGAGAATAGATGCATGAATTAAGATCATTTAAATGGAAAGCACATACCTATTTCATTTCTTAAAAATTCAAATCTATTTTTGTCTAAAGATTTTGTAAAAATATCAGCACATTGATTTTCTGTAGAAACAAATTCAATATTAATATTTCCATTAGCAACATGATCCCTAATAAAATGATGTCTAATTTCTATATGTTTTGATCTAGAATGATGTACAGGATTTTTTGTTAAATTAATCGCACTTGTGTTATCACATTTAATATTTACATTTTTGTATTTCAAACCATAATCTAGTAGCTGTTGTTTTATCCAAAGAATTTGTGCACAACAATTTCCAATTGAAACATATTCAGCTTCGGCTGTTGATAAAGCAACTGAATTCTGTTTCTTTGAGGACCAAGAAATCAATTTATCTCCTAAAAATTGACAAGTACCAGAAGTACTTTTTCTATCAATTTTACATCCTGCATAATCAGCATCTGAATATCCTATTAATTCAAAATTTTGATTTTTGGGATACCAGATTCCTAATTTTGAAGTACATGCAATGTATTAAAAATTCGTTTAACAGCACTTAAATGTGTTTCAGTTGGATTACTTTGAAATCTAGCACAAATACACACAGAAAACAAGATATCTGGTCTCGAGGCAGTCAAATATAAGAGAGATCCAATCAAACTTCTGTATAATTTTTCATTTACTTTCTTACCTTGAAGATCGAGATCTAACCTTGTTGAAGTACTCATTGGTGTAGCGACTTCTTTTGTATTTTCATATCCATATTTCTTCAATATTTGCTTAGTGTATTTCTCTTGGTGAATGAATATTCCATCATTTGTTTGTTTGATTTGTAATCCCAAGAAGAAATTCAGTTCACCCATCATTGACATCTCAAACTCAGCCTGCATAAGCTTTGCAAATTCTTGACAATATTGTTCATTAGTTGATCCAAAAATTATGTCATCAACATATATCTGTACTACTAAAATATCATTATCATAATGTTTTGTAAATAATGTTGTATCAATCATACCTCTTTGATATCCACTTGAAATGAGATATTCACTGAGTCTCTCATACCAAGCCCTTGGTGCTTGTTTTAAACCATACAAAGCTTTTCTTAATTTAAAAACATAATCAGGTTTAAATGGATCTTCAAATCCAGGGGGTTGTTCTACATATACTTCTTCTTTAATATAACCATTTAAAAATGCACTTTTAACATCCATTTGAAACAACTTGAAATCTTTAAAACAAGCATAAGCAAGCAAAAGACGTATGGCTTCAAGCCTAGCAACAGGTGCAAAAGTTTCATCATAATCTATGCCTTCTTCTTGTGAATATCCTTTTGCTACAAGTCTAGCTTTATTTCTTACAATTTGTCCATTTTCATCTAATTTGTTTTTAAACACCCATTTAGTACCTATAATTGATTTATTTTGTGGTTTAGGCACAAGATTCCATACATTATTTCTTTGGAATTGACTTAGTTCTTCTTGCATTGCATCAATCCAATTATTATCTTTCAATGCCTCATCTACATTACTTGATTCTATCTCAGATATCAAAGCAAAATGATTTTCAATATTTTGTAATTTAGATCTAGTTCTTGTTCCAGATTCTATATCACCTTTAATTAAGTCAGGTGGATGGGATGATTTATATTTCCATGCTTTTGATCCTTTGAAATTGTTGGAATTTTCTTCAGAATTGCTTTCTGCTTTTGTTTTTGCTTTATCTGATTCTAGTCTTATATTAGAATTACCTTCTGCTATAGTTTCTGCTTTAGGCTCATCATCTATTAAAGTTTCAGATTTATCAGTTTCAGGTAAAGATTCATCATCATCATCAATATCATTTTTTACATCATCAATAAAACGTACATTAATGGATTCTTCAATTACTTTTGTTTTTTATTAAAAATACGATATGCTCTACTATTTTGTGAGTATCTAACAAAAATAGCTTCATCTGATCTTTCATCAAATTTACCAAGATTATTTACGTTCTTTTTCACAAAACATGTACAACCAAACACATGAAAATATGAAACAGATGGTTTTCTCCCACGAAACAGCTCATATGAAGTTTTTGTAGTATGTGGTCGAATATAAACTCTATTCATGACATAGCAAGCAGTTGATACAGCTTCAGCCCAAAAATATTCAGCTATTTTACTTTCATTTAGCATAGAACGAGTCATTTCTTGTATTGTTCTATTTTTTCTCTCTACTACTCCATTTTGTTGAGGTATATATGGTGATGAAAAATTATGATTTATTCCATATTCTTCACAAAAATTTATGAAAAGAGTATTATCAAGTTCCTTTCCATGATCAGTTCTTAATGCAACAATAGACACCCCTTTTTCATTTTGTATTTGCTTAGCAAACTTTTGAAAAACATTGAAAGTATCAATTTTTTGTTTTAAAAAGAAAAGCCATGTATACCTAGAAAAATCATCAACAATTACAAAACTATATTTATTTCCTCCCATACTTAAAGTTCTTGTAGGACCAAATAAATCAAGATGTAAAAGTTCAAGTGGTCTTTTTGTTGAAATCATATTTTTGCTTTTGTGGGATACAGAAACCATTTTGTTTTTCAAACATGTTGCAATTTCACATCATTTTTTATATTTATTTTAGGCAATCCAACAACTAAGTTTCTTTTAGAAAGTTTTTCTAGATGATTAAAATTAACATGACCAAGTTTTTTATGCCAAACATGTATATTATCATTCATTGAAAGAAAACAACATTGAACATTCATATTTGAAGGTGTGATTAAATATATGTTTCTTTTTCTAAAGCCTTCAAACAATTTGGTTCCATCAGTATTTTAAGCATAACACTTATTTTTCTCAAAGGCCATTTTATAACCTTTATCACATAATTGGCTTATACTTAGTAAATTAGGTTTTAATCCTTTTACTAGAGAAACATTTTCTATTAAATAAGGAGGATAACCAATAGTACCTGTACCAATTATTTTACCACGACTATCATCCCCAAATCTTACATAACCTTTTTCTTTTCTCACAAGATTAGTGAACAAGGAAGCATCACCTGTCATATGACTTGAACATCCACTATCTAAGTACCAAGTTCCTTTTATTTTGGTTCCATGTTCTCGTAATTTCACAAAAAAAGGTGATCAAACTTTTTTAGGAACCCAGACAAACTTGGGTCCTTGATAAGTCAAGTTTGTTTTATCATGTTTCTTAACTTGATAAGTACTGAGCTTGTTTCTTTTATAGAAACAATATTTCTCTATATGACCAACTTTATTGCAAAAGAAACATACATATGAATGTGTATTATATTTCTTATTTACCTGATGATAATAGTTCCTCTTTGGAAAAGCATTATTATTTCCATAGCTGTAGGTTCTATTGTATCTTCTGATTTGATAATTTTGTTGAGCATGCTTTCTGAAAGAGTTTTTGCTTTCGTTTTTCATATCATTTTTCTTTCTATGTACAACCACTACCTCATTCATATTCTTTGCTTTTACAAATGTTGTATTATTCACTTTATTTGATAAATTTCCATGATCATTTCCAAGTTCACACTTAATGAATGACGGTCTTTGACTACTTATTAAAAATTTTAGTTTTTCTTCACTTTCATTGAATTTATTAAAAGTACTCTTTATTTCTTGTGACAAAACTTCTACTCTTTCTTTTAAATCCTTGATTTCATTTTTCAAAACATCATTTTCTTTTCTCAAGAAATCGGATTTGATATGTAATTGCTCGTTATCCTTCAAAATGTCATTTTCATCAACTAACAATTTATTTGTTTGTTTTAAAACATCTTTTTCATTTTTCAAGGTTTTGTTTTCTGCATCTAGTTTGAAAATTTTTAAATCAGCTTTCTTAAGAGCTTTCAGAAGCTTTTTCATTTCAACATACATTTCATTATCATGTATTTCATTCTCGGAATCAGAATGTACCTCAGATGTGGCCATTAAACACAAGTTCGCCTCTTCTTCATCATCACTTTCTGCTTCTGAATTTGTTTCTAATTCGTCCAAGTCACTCCATTTAGCCATCATGGCACGACTTTTCTTTGTAAACTTCTTCATCTTCTTTTTCAGAATTGGACATTCGTATTTAATATGTCCAGGTTTTTTACACTCATAGCACACAACTTCTTTCTTCTCTTTCTTTTCTTCTTTTTCTTTAAGGCTGCTACCTGCATTAAATTTATTAGATCTATTGTAATTTTTGAATCTTTTACCTTTATTCATCTTCATAAACTTGCTGAATCTTCTAGCTAACATATTGAAGTTCTCGTTGTCATCATCCTCGTCAGAATCAAATTCAACAATTTGTTTTGCCTTAAACGCTATTGCTTTGGAATTAACTTCTGGTTCTTCTATAGTATCAAGGTGAGATTCATATGCCATTAATTTCTCCCTTAATTGACTTAATGTCAGCTTGTTCAAGTCTTGGGCTTCCTCGATCGCAGTCTTCTTTACGTCCCATGTCTTAGGTAGTATTCGAAGTATCTTCCTAACAAGATCTGATTCGTCTAATTTCTTTCCAAGAGAGGTTAACTCATTAGTAATAGCAGTAAATCAATTAAATGCATCTTTTATTTTCTCATCCGATTTTATTTTAAACAATTCATATCGTTGAAGTAACGTGTTTATCTTAGTTTCCTTAATTCTATCCGTTCCTTCATATGTGTTTGAAAGAGTTTCCCATATTTCTTTTGCTGTTTCACATGAGGAAATCAAATAAAATTCAGAAGGAGCAATTGTTGTGAGTAAGATATTCTTAGCCTTGTTGTTCTTCTCAATCAACTTCAACTCGTCATCAGTGAACCCAGCTTCATCTGACATTGTTACTGGATTATCTCCGAACGCAATCACCTGCCATGAAGCATAGTCATTAGCTTTGATATATGTAGACATACGCATTTTCCAATAGAGATAATTAGTTCCATCAAAATATGGAGCTCTATTAATTGCTATGTTATTTTCAGCCATTTGGATCACTCAATTAAAGGATGAGCATGGCTCTGATACCAATTGTTGGTCCCAAAGTATAATCAAGAGGGGGGTGAATTGGTTATACTATGTAAATGTAAATTTTTGAAATTCTTTTCCAAATTCACAAACATGATTAAATGATTAAAATGGCTTTTTATTTTCACTTGAAAGAAGACAAAATCAATAAACAATTTCGTTAGTTGAAATCTGAAAGAGAACAAAAATATCTAAACTCGTGAAGTTTATATCAAAGAAAACTCCCAGATGTTAGTTCCTGATTTAGTTTCTGAGCTATGATCAACACTCTCTGAAATAGTTTCTGCATTCAAGTTATATCACATATAAACAAACAATTATGCACGAAAATTAAAGAGATAGAGTTTAGAAGAGTGCGAAGCAATTTATAGAGGTTCCGCCTTAAGCGTCAGTCCTCTCTTCCAGCACCAAGCCGGGGATCCGGTTGTCTGTTCTGGTATGTTCCACTATACAAAAACAAACAAGTTACAAGTTGTCTTTTGCCAAAGCACTTGGCTACAATATGCACTCAGCTTGATCCTCCTAGCTTCCACAAGCTTCAATCAATCTACTGAGCCTACTTGTAACTCTCAATCTCACAAGATGTAATTGACAAATCAATTTGAGGAATTAAGTAAAATGTATCCTCTAATTTCAGTACAAAGAAAAATATGTGAAACAGTATTTGCTCGAATAATCAGAATTGCTTGTTATTCTATCAGATTGCTTGTTCGATCTCTGTTTCTCCCTTCTGATCTTCGTATATTTATTCTTTGTCTTCAACGTCTTGAAAGGAATTAATCCCAGATATTTTCTAATAAAATCGGATAGACTACTGTTCATTCATTCTTCTTCCTTCAGCTTTGGATAGGTATGAATCCCGTATTTCTTGCTGGTTCCGATCTTTTGAATTTCAGATGTAAATCTTCTTCTAACGTTCTAATTTGAATCAGTCTTTGTTGTTGTAGATAAACTTGAAAATAACATTTCTGGTTGCATCTTTACCTTCCACGGAGATAGCAAATAATGCTTCTGAAATTTTAAATTAAATTCAATTGATTTTTGAATAAACTTGTCCTTGACGTCTTTTAATATCATATCCTTCTGATGATGTCCAAAACGAATCTTAATATGGATTATTTGACTCTATTTATTCGTCTCGTGCTTCTTCAATCCATCTGGTAATAATTTGAAAAATTCAAACTTTAATTCAAATGATTTGAATCCCCTTTGGATAATTGAACCAACTTTGTGGAACATAATTGAATGTATTTCCCAAATACATTCACTTTGGTGCTGGGTCTTCAAATATAATTTGATAGAGATCCGTTCTTTAATTTTGATCGTGAATCTTGCATGTCTCAAGACTTTTTGAATTAGTTTCTGAAATACCTTCTGATAAATATATAGATCTTCATAATATGTGCTTTTCTTTTTGAATGAGTTTCTAAAAACTCTAAATCTCTTGAAAAATCATTTTGAACGCTTCCTGACTAAGTTTCTGAAAACTCTAAATCCCTTGAAAATCTTTCCAAATACTTTCTGAATTACTTTCTGTTTTGTATTCTTTTGCTCAAACAATTTCACAATACTTACTTACTGCACATTCAATAAACTTGTTAGTAAACACTTAACTCTTTTTGTTATCATCAAAATCCTTATTGAGAGAAATCAACAGGTACCCTAAACACGATAATCCACCACACTCAATATTAAGGCTTAAGTATGATAACCTTAACCAGCCAAAAGTTTCGATATCGAGTGTAAGGAGTACTTTCACAATTATAGTGGACCAAACTTTGGATCATGTCGTTTAAGCAGTTATACATAATAGCAATTAAGAAAATAAATCATAACAATATAACCAAGGTTCATAGAAACTTACAAGGATTCTTTACAACATTAAAGGGCATTCCCCTAATAAAAATAACTAAGTATAATAAAGAGTCTAACATGAAGTGATTTACACTTTTGAAACTTCTCTAGGAATCCATAGCT
This sequence comes from Combretum micranthum, assembly GCA_024138025.1. Lineage (NCBI taxonomy): Eukaryota > Viridiplantae > Streptophyta > Magnoliopsida > Myrtales > Combretaceae > Combretum > Combretum micranthum. Next base: position 143,721 of record JAMXBD010001982.1, on the reverse strand, counting down.
ACTTCTAGCTTACACTTCGATCCATAAAATCTTGGCTTGAAAGCATTACCTTGGTAAAATAACCTCTTGGTTCCAATTATAGCTATGAGAACTGTAAAAGATATCTAAGAGGGTATAAGCTACATGCTTAGTGAGTTTTATTTTCATGATTAAACACTCGACATTCAATGACCAAAACAGGTTTATTTAAGCAACCATACGAGATGCAAAAGCACATGGACAAACAATACATATGATTTTTCAGGAACCATATGTTGAATGGATTTACCCCTCCATTCGAAGTTAGGTGTTCCAGACCATATAGGCCGCTATCATACAACATAATTCCATGATAGCTTTTGCTTTAGCAACTTCCTTGCTTTAAAAAATATAGTTCAACTTATTTGTAGTTTATTTCTAAGCCACTACATGGATGTTAGATATGATTTAGTCAGATGTTTTCTCATCACTAGTTGATTCAGACGATGCCTCGTCACTTTATAGAATTTACAGACTCTATAAATCTCGTTACTAAGTCTTTGTCCCACCAAAAGTATAGTAATAAATGCAATAAACTCACCCGATGACATGTATGAATCAATTTAATTAAGTACGCATGGCATGATTGTAAGCCCCTAGATTTTTTTATAATATTAGCAAACCCTAAGAACCGGAAGTTGAAATGAAACCCTAAAATTAACCTAGATATATGATTAGTCTAGTGAATCTAGATCTGGTAATCCCATGTTCTTAAACCCTAAAAAACGAAATTAAAATAATTATGGAAAAAGGTTCGTAATAATATAAGGAAGCCTAAAAATATCATATTCGAATTTTTCTAGTGTCTTTTGGATCCGATCGGGATCAGTTTTCGAAAACCATGCCCAGGAGCACCGGATAGCAAAAATATTCCGACAACACCAATAGATTCGTAAAAATATAAGGTTTTCAAAAATATCAGTTTTAGAATTTTTTGGTAACTAAAAATAACATATATAGGCCTTTTACGCGTATTTTCTTTACTACCGGTATTTTAATTGTCTAGTCTACTATTCATAGTACTTTTCCACTATTCATTACTATTCACCTATCTCTACTTTATCTTGCACTCTATTCTTACACTCTACCATACCTATACCTTACAATTTACCTTCCCCATATAACTTTAATCACATCATACCTTACATATTACTTCTTTTTGTACAAAACAAACAAAAATAATTATTTCTCCCCCCATAATACTCAAAACAGGCGCCCCCCCCATGTCCACTATGCCCTCATTTTTGTTTCAATTCCAATTAATTTTAATCACATAAATTTCCACTCCAAAAATCTATAAATACCCCCTTCTCCTTCCTTTTCCATTCTTTCACACAACAAAAATTCATACTAAAACTCTCTCAAAATCACTCCACAAAATTCCTCTCCCAAAACCTCTCTCAAGTCTCTTCTTTTCTTTAGAAAACCAAATCTCACATAATACAACAACCCATTCTTTTCTTCTTCAACCAACACATAAACTTTAGGTAAAACTTCTCTTATATACTCACCATGTTCATATAACTTAACATGAGTTTAGTGTATGTTTCTTAGACTCATTGAGTTAAAGAAGCAACAATTTATTCATGTTTTGTTTTTGTTCATGTTCTTAATTTCTTTATGTTGCTATTATGTTGATATGGTTACTATTGTTTGTAACCTAACTTATCTAAGTATTATGTATATATATTTATTTAGAGCATATAAGCTCACTTGTTATTTAATTATTTTCAAGTCTTGCAATTTATTTATTTACTTGTTTTATGCAATATTAAGACTAGTCTTTCTAGTCTTAGACTTGTCCATATCAAGTCAAAACGATTTTATTTCTTTGCTTTTCTTTTCTTTTGAGGACTAGTCTATTCTTAGTCCCGGGATACCTTGATGAGCTAAGGTTCCCAATACTTGACTTTACTTTTATGTCTTTTTTATTTTAATTATGTTGTTTTTATATTTTTCATGGTTACATATTCTCATTCATGCATGAATATGTTGTTATTGTCTCAACCATAATAAAAATGAGTTTCTTAAGTAATAAAAGAAGAACTCTTTAAATATAAATTTTGTCACATAAGAAATATTTTCCTTAAAGACTTGAAATTTATCTTAAAATATTTTCTAAAGTTAGATAAGCTAGCTCAAGTTTTAGTAATAATATGTGGTTTTACCAAGAAATACATAAAGTAAAGTTATTATAAATTCTCTTTTCAAAGAAATAAGAAAGTTTCTTTAGACCTAAAACAAAGGATTTCTTAAATTCAATTGTCAAAGTTTTCCACCAACTAAAGTCTAAGATAAGTTTTTCAAAATTTACTTATAAGATGATTTCTTTTAAAAGTGGATATAACCATGAAGTATTTAGAAAGATTATGTTTTCCAAAACATTAGAAATAAGGTAGTAGAAATTTGAAAGAGATTAAATCTACTTTTATTTAAGAAATGGAGTTAAAAGAAAGAGATGTTACTTTTAGTAAAATAAGAAATTTTCTTAACAAAACTAATTTCTTTACAAAAATTAAGCTTATCTCACTTTCAAAACATATTGTACTACAAAACATTGTTGAGACAACACCACTAAATTCATGCTATGGTTTGAGTATATATGTGTATTCAAGGGATTTTTCAACCATACAATATATCTATATTTTTGTACAAAAGCCCTTGAGTGAAGAAAGTTTGAAAACTCTAGTTTTGAAGTTTGGAAAATTCGTATCAAATCTGTACGCTCTATTCCGAGACCAAATAACTTCTTTTGATGAAAATAACCTTAGAAATAGATAGATCTTTTCGAGTAGGTAGAAATCGGTATATAATATGCGAATTCCGAGTTAAAATGAGCAAGTTATGGCCATTTTAAGTTGGATTTCCATTCCATACGATTTTACGAATTCTTTAAGATAGAAGTATAGAACTTGAATAGATCTTGGATGAAATACTCATGTTGGGTATTTCTTTTGTTTAGGTGTCGAGGATCACGATCTTGTCTTCCCCGAGGATTACTTCGACTCCTAGAGCGCTATGGACGAGTGAGTTTCCTTTACGCTTATGTATTCGCGCATGTGCTTGTAGAATAGAGCACTAGATGTAGGAAAAGATAAAATTGATATGCATGTGGGATATTATGGGAATTATGTATGTGATTCATTGTGTGCGATCAATGAACGATAAGTATATCGGAACCCGATTTGTGATTGATATAAATGTTTCCATGTATGTATTGTTATGTGTGCAAATATTGTTTGATCGCTTTAAATGATTTAATGCCATATTGAAATCCCATATAATAAATTGCTCATGCATATCACTTAGAATATCATTTCGAAGTTTTGCTACTACTCCTCAGCGTGGGACCGGAAAGGTAAGCTGCCTAGCTACATCTTGAGGGTTAGGACGTACGGGGAATACGGCCTCAAGGTGTAGCCGAGCCGGATCGATCGCTTTGGGCATGGAAGGCCCGGGGACTAGTAGTACGGTTCGTTGGAACCCCAAGACGCGCGCAAACTTGAGGAGGTTGTTCGGGACCCAGTTCAAAGCATTCCCTAACCACCGATGGAGGGGTAAATCCATCAAACATACGAAACCGGATAGTCGTATGTAATGTTTGATCATATGGTTGTTGCATTCATATGCTTGATTAATAAACTTGTTTGATTGTTGTTATGAGTACTATTGCGTAAGGAATATCTCACTAAGCTAGTCATGCTTATACTCCTATAGACTTTTGATATTGCAGGATTATCTTTTGCACCCGAGACCACCTTGATTTCCCGGGTAGAATCCTTTTTTGAGAAGCTTTTGGAGGCAATCTATTTTGAAGTTATAGAGTAGATTTCTTCTAAAATCTTCTAGCTTTAGTTATGTTATATTTAGAACCATGTTATTATGAATTATCGGGGGAATGCCCCTTAGAAGCTGTAAGACTTTTATTTCAATGAAATATATTTAAGTGTTATTTTGCATGTTCCGCTGCCAATGTCTTAAAATGCATTACTCCACCGGTCTCCCTTTGTTGTGAATGTACGCCTTGTACCGATATGGAAGCTTTCGAGTGACTGAGGTAGTCATTCTTAAGTTTTAATATTGCGTACGGCGGGCTGTCACGTTTAGGGTACCCGCTGGGGCGTGACAGTTTAAGTTGGTATCAGAGCATCAAGATTAGGGAAAGAAACAGTAAGTTAGAAATAGAAGTCTTAAGATAGGATAAGTTTAAGATTAAGCCATAAGAGTTTTAGGAAGAATCCTAGAATTATAGGAAGTGGGGATTTATGGGAAACACATGTTCTATGACCATACCTAAGATATGTAAGTGGCCCTAGGACTAGTTTATACCCTTAAGAAGAATAGGAGGATTTCCAAACCGTTTTAAGCTTAAGAAAACACAAAACCTTGTAAGTTGTAGTTACTAAAAGCAGAGTTAACTTGCTTTCTGAAAAAAGGAAAATACGTTTACGTAAAAGACTATACAACCAACCTTAGGTAACGCCGGAAACGAGTCACGCAGACGCCATCAACGGATCGAAGGTGACAAGAAGGTGAAACCAACCCAGATTCCCTCAAGTCTCAACAAAAGGATCGAGAACAGAAGTAAGGAGCCATGATGAGAAGAAGACGTCGTATTCACCCAAGACGCAACGCCTTAGTATTAAATCGCAACTAATCAAAAGATGTAGTTAAGTTTTTAACAAATAAAAGTAACCTAATGATTTCTTGATAATGAGATTCCTTTGTTTTAGTTTTATTATATTATTTCTCTTTTTGTGATTAACATGCATGATTTTGATTTCTTACTTTGTAATTTCTTTGAATTGTATTTGAATTTCATAATTTCTTATTAAACTCCTATCAATCCTATTTTGTCAATTTATTTCCTTAAGTTTTGTACCTTGATTTAAATTTCTAGTCTTTATATTTGAGATTTCCGTGATTTCGTAAACGTTAGTATGGAGCGTAACTAGAAACTAAAAAAACGATTAAACAGCCGTCCAAGAAGACGTAGGAATAGAGAACAAAGAGATTCCAACAACGTACCAGCTGAACGCGGAGTACCCCGCGTAACCAACCAGAGAATAACCCTGCTCCTGCCCGAACCAGCAAAATGACTTTGCAGCTGCCATTGGACAGATGAACCAGTTATTAGCTATTTTGATTCAGCAACAAAATCAAAATAACCCAGCTCCTGCTCCACCTCAGAATGCTCCTGAAGCTACGGTAGAAGCACCCGGCGAACAGTCACATGCTGCACCATTTCCACCACCACCACGCCGAGATCACATCAAAACTTGCTCGCCAATTTCATCAAAAGTAATACCTACTTTGATGGAACCTTCGGAAAACCAGCTGAGGCCGAAGATTGGTTGGCCCAGATTGAGAGATCGTTTGATGGTTATGAAGTACCCCACCACTTAAGAGTCAGTTTTGGGACATTCATGTTGAAGTTCAATGCTCGCATATGGTGGAGTCGAAGAAGCGAGAATTGCCTGCTCCAGTTACGTGGGATATGTTTCGAGAAGAGTTCTTGGAGAACTACTTTCCAGGGAGCCTTAGAGTTCGGTACAGTGCTGAGTTCTTTAAATTACTCAGAAGGGGAGAACCATCGAGCAGTACGAAACCGAATTCAGTCGCTTGTTGCAGTATGCTCCTGACTTATAAGCACAGCGAGGAGCTAAAGAGACAAGTTTTCTTGAATGGGGATGAAGACCTAAAGATTCGCTTGGTGGTTTGATGTTAAAGTTTTAAGGGGCTAGTGGAAAAGGCGAATTATTGAAGAAGCAAAAAGATGAAAACAAAAGCTCCGGAGAAGAAGGTTTGTGTTCGGAAGGAAGCCATATGAAGGACCAAGTTCTGGGTTCAAAAATAAGAGGTTTAAGACCTTTGGAAGTTTCAAAGGAAGTGGAAGCAATCAAGGGAGGTGACCAAGGTAGATGTCACATGCTGGAAATGCCGAGGGAAGCATTACCCAAAGTCCTGCCCACAATTGCAAAACAAGTGCTTCTTTTGTGGCAGCCCAGATCATAAAATCTTGGAGTGTCCCAAGAAGAATACAAGTGTCTGCTATGTGTGCAAGCAGCCAGGGCACTTTGCGAATGAATGCCCAAAGAGGAAAAATGCCCTTGTGAAGTCATCCAACACCTCGGGAGGATCCCCCCTTGTCAGAACCAACAATGGCAATGGAAATGGGAACCGCTCTTGTAATGGTTGTGCTATGGGTGGAATGGTGAGGCTTATATGCATGTAAAAAGGGTTGGGTGTTTTTCATGCGGGTTCTCCAGCGTTACCACTTCACGATGAAAGCCAGCCCACATAGCTCCCTTGAGCCCAGCTTAAGTGCCATGCCTCTCAGGCCCATGCACACACGACCCCACCGCTACACGTGGCGTGAAAGATAGTCCCACATGGATTTGGCTCAACCCTTTTTACATGAATATAAGCCTCACCATTCCACCCATAGCACAACCATTACAGCTCTGGCACCTCAATGCATGGAATGAGAGTCTACAACCTGGAGGGCCAGTAGATGTGCGAGGAAGCAGATGATGAGGAGGAAGGATGCGAGTTTGCTGCCTTAGAGGGAGACGAAGGCTATGATCATGGACTCGTTGTAGGTTAGCCTTAACCTTAAGTTTTGGATTTGTTTATAGTATCTTTCTACGCTATGAATCTGTCACAATAGAATTCCTATACCTCTTTAACCTAAAGCTTTAGAAACGTTAGATAAGTATAGTATGGTTAGTAACTAGTGCGTGTTAAACGCAGGAAGTATACAAGTAGCTAACGAGACCGCTTACGCCTTGTTTGATACCGGAGCCACCCATTCGTTTATCACCCCCAACCTTGCTAAGAAGAGTGGATTACCTATAGTCACCACCGCTACCAGCTTCAAGATAAAGACACCCACGGGTAGCGTCGTAACCACCCAAGAGATGTTGAAGGAATGCCCTTTAGAGATCCAAGGTCACCATATGACAAGTGATTTGATCGTGTTGGAGATGAATAAGTATGAAGTAATTCTTGGAATGAGTTGGTTGACCCATGTTAATGCCACGGTAGAATGTCGAGAGAAGAAGGTGAACTTTAAGGATGTATATGGGAAGGATATCGAGTTTAAAGGAGAATCCACGGTCGTAAGGAGGCAAGGATTTAGTTCGCTTGAGTTGGTAACGGATGAGGAGGAGATTGACCAACAAGTCAATGCTATAGAAGAAGAAGATGAGGGACCAAAGGTGGAGGATATACCCATAGTCAATGAGTTTCCTGACGTTTTTCCTAAGGAATTACCTGGATTGCCACCAAAGAGGGAGATTGATTTTGAGATTAGCTTGACACCAAATACCGAGCCGATATCAAAAGCTCCATACCGCATGGCACCGGTAGAGTTGAAGGAACTCAAGAAGCAATTACAAGAGCTTCTGGATCAAGGATTTATACGCCCAAGCGTATCACCATGGGAGCACCAGTTTTGTTCGTTAAGAAGAAGGATGGATCCATGAGGTTATGTGTCGATTACCGAGAGTTGAATAAGGTTACAATCAAGAATAAGTACCCATTACCCCGGATTGATGATCTCTTTGATCAGTTACAAGGAGCTAGCGTGTTTTCACGCATCGACTTGAGATCTGGATACCATCAGTTAAGAGTAAGGCAGGAGGATGTACCAAAGACTGCTTTTCGAACTCAATATGGACATTATGAGTTCTTAGTAATGTCTTTTGGATTGACAAATGCACCTGCCGCTTTCATGGACTTGATGAAGCGAATCTTTAAGCCCTTGTTGGATAAGTGTGTTATAGTTTTCATCGACGACATTTTGGTCTACTCATCTACACGAGAAGAACATGAGGAACACCTCCGTATGACACTTCAAACGTTGAGAGAGCATAGGCTGTATGCTAAGTTGTCAAAGTGTGACTTTTGGTTGGATAAGATATCCTTTCTAGGACATGTTGTTTCAGGAAGTGGTATATCGATTGATCCTGAAAAGATTAAAGCAGTGATGGAGTGGAAACAACCAAAGACGGTAACGAAAGTAAGAAGCTTTCTTGGACCAGCTGGCTATTATCGAAAGTTTGTAAAGAATTTCTCAACTATAGCCAAGCCATTAACACAACTTACTCAAAAGAATGAGAAGTTCATCTGGACCGATAAAAGAGAAAGGAGTTTTCAAGAGCTCAAGCAAAAGCTTGTATCCGCACCGATACTTGTTTTGCCAAACCCTGAGAAGCCTTACACAGTGCATAGCGACGCATCAAGAAATCAAGACAAAAGATTTTGGTCACATTTCCTTTGTTAAAGAAAATTTTTCTCTAATATTTTTTTTGAGACAATGTCATTATGGTTATGCATGTACAAGAGCATGTAATATGAAAATCATAAGAATATAAGATATTGGAAGCAAATAATAATAAGCAAGATAATAATAATATCAAGTATGGAGAATCTTATCATCATCAAGGTAACCCGGTCAAGTATTGGGAGCCTTAGCTTCATCAAAGCAATTAGGGACTAAGAATAAACTAGTCTCAAAAGAAAGAGAAAAAGAAAGAAAAGAAAAAGAAATAATAAAAGCAAGTTAGAAAATGTTAGTAAGCATTAGGCTCTAAAAATATATAAATATACATATACTTAATAATATATAGAGAGTTAGATTAGAAGCATAATAACATTAATAATACCAATAATAACAACATATATGATCATAATAACAAAGTAATAAAATCAGAATTTCTTGGCATGTGCAAGAACAAATCATAAACATGTTGTTACTTCTACAACATATTTGAGTTTTAAGAAACAACATCATGGTCATGCGAAGTTACACGATATGGGTAAAATAAATAGATAGTGATAGAAGTTTACCTAAAGTGTTTGTGTGGTATGAAGATGGTAGGTGAATAGGGTATTATGTAGGTAGTAAGAAATGGTAGATGGTTTTGTGTATAGAGAAGGATCTTTGTGAGAAATTTATGAAAGAGAGTTTTGGTAGTGAGGAATTTTGTGGAGAGAGTTTATGGAATGATTTTGAGAGAGTTTTGTTATGTGAAATGAATGTGTGAAAGAAGTAGAGGGAGAGGGGATATTTATAGTTGAAGATGAAGGCAAATTAAGTGTCATAAAATAAATTGAAAAAGAAAAAAATAGAGAGGGATAGAGAGAAGTGGCACCGGTTTTGGGTGTAGGATGGGGAGAAAATGATTTTATTTGTATTTTGCAAGAAAAGAAATGTAAATCCCCGAAGTTTTGAATTCAAATTAAAGCTTAAACCCTAATTAGAAGTCAACCGGATTTCTAAAGTCAACAAAACGCTAGTTTACCTTAACAGTTTAAGTCCGACATTCCTGTTTAAGAAACCCTAAGGGAGTAAGAAAGAGTTTAGTGAGTAGAATAGTTCGTAATTATCCAAGGAAGCCTAAAAAGATCAGTTTAGTAAAACCACGACTCGTTTTAAACCCGATCGGACACGGTTCTTGAAAAACATGTCCAGGAGCTTGGAATAGTAAAAATATTCTGAATATACCGTTAGACTCATAAAAATATAAGATTTTCAAAAATATCAATTTCATAATTTTTCAGTAGCTAAAAATATCAGATATCGCATTTATACGCGTATTTTCGTACTACCAGTACTTAAATTGTCATGTCTACTTTACATTACACTATTTACTATTATTCTACACTATTTGTCTATCTTTACTTTTTTTTACAACCTACTGTTACAACCCATACACCTATTTCTTACACATTTTCATTTCCAATACAACTTCACATATTTCATATCTTACTTTTAATTAACAAAAATACAAAAAAAAAAAAAAAAATTTTCCTCCCTCTTTCCTCTCAAAATGCGCTGGCCCACTTCTCTCCCTCTCTAAATTGTTTTAATTTTCATTTATTTAATTAACACAAATTATCTCCCACATTTTCCTATAAATACCCCCTCTTACTTCCACTTCTTTCACACCTTTCTTCTACTAAAGTTACTCTCTCAAATTTCTTCAAGAATTTCCTCTCAAGAAGTTCTCTCTAGTTTAGTTCCTTTAGGTGGAGAAGGACCCGAGATCACCTTTCCAGAGGATTACTTCGATTAGAATCTACCGACATGGAGTGAGTTAATCCTTTACTAAGTTACATTTCCTTGTTTTGTGCTTGCAAATAGAAGCACTAGCAATTAAGAAAAAGATAAAATGAATAATTGTTGTGTGACTTGGAATTATGATTGGTTAAATATAAATTAAGAATATCGAAAGAAGGTTTGATAAATAAATTGTGATTCTTGTATTGATATGATGAAAATTGTATTGATCGCTTTTAACTTGAACTAAACATTATTTGGTTAAATATATGTTGAAATTAATTCATGCATATCATAATTGTGAGTCACATTCATTTCACTACTATTCTACGTGTGGGGAAATGAGGAAATGGTGGTGGTGGCTAGAGATATCCCCACACTTAAGCCTTGCTTGTCCTCAAGCAAGAAGCTGATAAAACAATTGAAAACAATAAGGAATTCTGGTGTTAATTCTTTTAGTGCTGGAATAAAAAGATTTTATTTTATCGACTCTTTAGTGTCCATTCCTTAGGCTAGAGTTCTAAAGTTAATCAGAATGAGTCAGCCTTTACCATCACCGTTTAAGTTGGATTTTCAATCATAAAAGTAAACATACAACCACAAGTGATAAATAAAGAATATTCAATTACTTCCTTTCTTACATTATTTGCTTTCAAGTTAATCAATACCACTAATTATTAAGTTAAATCTTTTAGTGAAAGCATAGACATCAACGAACCCCCTGATTTTTCTCTCTTTTACTTTTCTCTTCTTCTTTGATTCAATTTTTTTTTTTTTTTTGGTCCTATAACCCATGTAACGAACTTTCAACCGATAATCCTGAGTTTGTCAGTCAAGTTAACAGACGTTGTTCCCTTAAAAAGGGCGGCCCTCGGATTTACTTATTTGAGTTATAGGACTTATTGAACTCTTTATTGTTAAAGTGATCAATCCCAGGCCGGATGACCTTAAGTGATTAGGTTTTAAAGGGACCCCATCAAACCTCAATCACTTCAACAAAAATTTATTTTTATTTTTTATTTTTTAGAGAATAAGAGAAACAAAATTTGAGAGATCATCAAGTGATTAGTATCCTTTGAACTTTACACTAATAGTAATTCATTTCATTCTTCTCTTCATGCTAATCAATTATAGTGGTAACTATTGAAAGTATATCCTGAACATCTTGAACTTATAGTTATATGCTGCTAAAATGCAAAACTCCAAATTAAATAGTAAGACTACCCCATAATGATTCCACCTTGTTACCATAACCTTAGGAACATTAGACACTTAGAGCATCTTGCATTAGATAGCTTTTATTATTCTAGCACTTTTGAAATCCATTGAACATCAATTAACACCACACCATACCAAAGCATCTTGTTCAAAAATAAGGATAAATGTGATAGACATTCATTATCATCATTCAATCAATTCAACACATTCCATCTAACATGCTTGCATGCTCCCTTCCCCACACTAATTTGAGGCATTGTTGTCATGCCCTGAGGGTATTCTAATAATAATAATCAAAAACCACTCGATTACCATTATTAGTTTACCTTCTAGGAATGACATGATTTCTAAAAACAGAATCTTTTAGTTGCTTGGATGGAATAAACAAACATATATAAGATGTAAACTAGTAAACAACTATTACAAACTATAATATTACAGATCATATGCTTTATAAGTCCTTACAACCTTAGCTGATGATTCTAATGCACATAAAATGCATCAAAAGTCTATTACAGATATAAATATTCTAACCCTATACTAAACTTTAAACTTCTGGCTTCTAATCTCTTATCGGAACCATGCTCCTACTAGTAATGAGCTAGGGTCGCAAAGTGAACCTGAAAGGACTGTGGGAGTGTGAGCTAAAATACAAGCTCAGTGAATAACCAGAACTTATTACATATAACATACAAGTTATTTAACAATCATATGAAATCAATCAATCAAACAAATGAACACTACAAGCTTGGATAACCCGGAATCCAAACAGGATGAAGATTTACGCCCTCTCATCGGGGTTGAAGGAACACAATCTATGGTCCACCTACCCAGGAGAGACTTAAGCTTTCAGGAAATAATATTTAATTTAATTAGCTTATCATGTTTCATCATTTATTTCCTGTTTTAGCTTTAGAAACTCCACTAAGTGTTAGTTATTTCCAAGTAATACCATAAGCGGCGTCCTTTGTTTACCATTTAGTTCCTATGGTATTAACAGAATAAAGGTAATCTTGCAATTAACTAATAGCTCCCTAGCCTAGATAATTCAAGCATCACCAGAGATCCGAAAACTAACACGTAGTAGGCTACCACTTACTCGAATGCTTTTTATGCATAACATGTAATGCATGATCATTTTCCATTATGGTACCAGTAATTTTTAGTCAATTTGGAGGTGATCAAGCATTACAAACACTCGCTCAGATGCTATATACATTATCAAAATACACGCAATTGTGTTATCACTTATTTTAGAGTGACATAGCAATCAATGTAATACAATACACAACTTTCATACTTCAAACAGTACACCAATTTTCATTATCTTTTTATTTAAGATTCACTACTAGTACAAGCACAACCAATGTAATAAGACTGAGTTACTTACCTGACCATCCTATTTAATCGTAGTAATCTTCAGGTAGGTCCTCCCTAATACTCGAGTCACCTATTGAGATAAATCATATAATTATTAAAATTTCCAGACTAATTCTTTTGAAATAGCCCTAAGTTTTAAATCATTGTAATTACAGTTTTATTTTATTGACTTTGGTTGGATACTTGAATCCATTGATTGGGTATTTGGAAACTTTATTAATTTAGTTAATTCATTTTTATTGTCTAAATTTATTAGTTTTCTTCTTAACTACTTAATAAATTTTTCTTATAGTATAAATGTTCTTATACCCTTAATTTTGGATTATTTAAATTTCCATTGTTATCTAATCGTTTCTAAATATTTATTAATATATATATTTGGTGTTTATTAACTCATAAATCGTATATTATATATATATTTTCTATAAATTAGTGAAATATTTTTTCTATAAATTAGTGAAATATCAATTTTATGAAAATATACCTACTAATAAAAGGATTTATAAATTTTATTACAACTATTTTCGTAAATTTTCTTTTACCGTAAATAATAAAAATATTAATAATTATTATCAATAATAATACTAAAAGTAATTATAACATCAATAGTACTAATAACAATGATAACAATAATAATAATAATAATAATAATAATAATAATAATAATAATAATAATAATAGATTTCCGAAATAGATAAGATAAAATAATTATATTTCATCACATTAGTAATTATAATAATTGTTACACTCTAATTATAGTATTACTAAAATAATTTTAGTCTTATATTTATATTATTTCATAAATAATACTTTCGAAAATTCTAACAAAATTCTTTTAATAATATTAAAAATATTAATAATTGTAGTTAGAAAACCCATTATACTTAAATTACTTATTAAAAGTAATTTATATTTCTAAAAATTCTTTTGGATTAATATTAATAGATTAAATACAATTATCATATATTATAAGGTTAGAAAATAATTTTATTTTTAAATTTAAATAAATAAATTTCTGATTTTTATTATATTTATATTATATTACTATTTTCAGAAAAATAAATGCTGAAATAATAATAATAATTCTAAAATTACTTATATTATTATTTATTCTATAATTACATTTATTTAGTTTCGTTTTTCTTTCCTTTTTTTTTATTCTTTATTCTTGGCCGAGAGGTACACGGGTTAAACACGCCCGTGTACCACCCCATGCTCATCGGGGATTCACTATTCATCTTCTTCCCCGATGAGCCGCGGCCAATTCCGATCAATCCCGACGTTAAAACGTCGGGATTTTGGATCCTATGGACTCCTAGGAACTTAATCTACTTGAATATCCAAGAAAAACAACATAATAACACATGTTACCCACTATTTTGGATCATCAAGCTCGGCTAGGGTTTTTAGGAAAATCCTTCGTTGTGGCTTCTCGGTGAAATCCGAAGCTCCTAATGGACTTGGTTAGCTTCCTAAGATGTTTAGGAGTCAGTATCAATCCTTAGAATTGAAAGAAAACACGTGCAATGAAATCAACTTACCTCAAGCTCGTTTCCACGCGTTTTTTCCCAGTTTTTATTCAAATTTTTGGATTGAATTGATGCGAGTGTTTAAAAATCAGTTTCTGGGTTGATTCGACTCCTAATAGGTTGTAGTTGTATTCTGGAAAGTTTGAAAGAGTTTGAAGTTCATTTGCTTGTCCATCTAAGTTCGTTTGCATACATATATATATATAAACGAATGCAAAGTTTCGGCTGTGTTTCTTCCTTAAAGGAAAAAACAAATTGTCTCTGTTTGTGGTTCATTCATTGCTTTGTTCATTTGTCATTAATGCAAGGGTGATTTGTCATGTTTATATTGGCTTAGGAGTAGATTTGTATTAACTTTAGTATTGTATAATTGGAGGATTTTCGGCTCACAACAATTGTGAAGATCACAGCCCTCCAAAACTAATTAAAACGTCTCCTGCAAGCTGTATATGTATATATATTAATTATATAATAGTTAAATATTATTTAGTTGAATTTTCGGGTAGTTTATTACACTATTAGGGTATATTTTAGCTTATATATGTAAGTTTATATATACAAATATCTTTAATGGATTCTACAAGATGTTTAGTTTAACAAAAAGTACAAATTTAAGTTTTAATTATACGTATTGATTTGTTTGAGAAAAGTTTATCCTCCGCGATTTAGGTTTTATAAGCTTTTCGGGTCAATTTTCATTTCAGGCTCCAAGGGCTTTAGAAAACCCTAAATCGAATATTGGTATGATTCAAATCTATGTTTGAGGTCTAGATCTCCAGTTATTCATCAGTTTATATTTTTATTAGGTATTTATAATCTTAACAGTTTATCTTAAGATCACAATTTTCTAACTGAAACCCTATTTAGTCATTTACGTAATATTACTAATATAGAGGCTAAATTAGTTATATGTATTAGATTTGGATACTCACTATGAAATCTCATCAATGTAGTTTATTATCTAGAAATCTCAATTTTAGGGTTCCAATCCAAATATAGGTTCATTATTATACTTGTTTTAATTCCAGGTCTCTATTGAATACTAAAGTAATCACTTAATACCCATATTTAGGTTTTCCTATATATCTGTCTGTTTGACAAGGATTCGGGTTTGGGATTTGAAATTTCCTTTGAGCAAACTTGAATTATCAACTCGGAATACAAAATCTCGTTTTTGGAATCTATTGGGGTCAAAGAAGTTCTTTTATGAGTTATGAATCCCAAACCGATCAAATTTAAGTGTCTATCTAATCTAGGGTTTCTGATTAACTCCTAGGGTTACTAGTCAGTCCATAATTTCTAATCTAGAGTTGTATCGTAGGGTGGAAGTTTTCGGGGTTTACAATTGTCCCCAATGTCTTAATAAAGCACAAAGTAGGAAAATAAAGAAAACCATCAAAAGAGAATTGAACTCCCCTAGTTAAATGTAGTTCAAGTTGAATCCAATAGCCTTTCCTTCCATTCATATAGTTCCATTGTCACATAGCCACATTCACCATAAAAGAAAACTAGATGTTCCTTTTTCACCAAGTAACCAACAAGTAAAGTTAACCAAAAAGGAGATAGAATGAAAGTTAACCAAAAACCAACCACATGAGTTCTGCAAGTATACAATTAAAATCATCTCATGAAACTAGGTTGTCTAAATCAACAAAATAAAATTGAGTTAGTCAGCATCTTGTGATAAGCTTGAATTGCTTTTTGCATTTGAGTCATCACTTTCCTTGTCACTTGGTGATCCATTATCACTCGGATCATCATCCTCTTCTTCCATCCTTGCTACTGGTTCATCCTCTTTCCTCCTCCTCACTAGAGTAGTATGGTTCACCAATCTTCAAAGCTTTTAAGTCAAGTGCCTCAAATTGTTCTTGTGGTTCCATGAGTTGCTGTACAGCACTTGTGCTAGGGTAATTTCGGTGGTTGCTCCCTAGTAGGACTCTCATTGAAGCATGAAGATATGTCTACATTTGCCGCCTCAGCAAGTTTGGTCAGTATCTTAAGGAGAACATTCTTTCTTCTTCATTTCGACTACCTCAGCCTCTAAGCGAGCCACTGAACCAACTGAAAAACTGGAGGAGGCTTGAGGGGGAGGAACTGAACCCGGTGCTTCCGCATCATAAGTGGGATTTGCCTGAATTCTTTGATTACGCCACGACTTAAATGTGCCATATTGGACTTGAGTTAGCCACACCATCTTGAGGTATCCGAGAAGCTTGTGTAGGCCAGTACTTGAGAGTTTTTAGAATTCTTGTAATCATTTGCCCCACATAAATTCCTTTCATCTTGTTCCCAGCTTGATGTTTTATAGCTAATGCAACCAGTAAACCCACATTCACCCGATAGTTGTTGACAACACTATACAGAGGAAGGATATCTTCTTTGGTGACTGCTCCCCACTCTTTTGTTTTGAGTTTAATGTTTGTCCTAAGATGTGGTGAAATAGTCTATGGCTTGGCCAAAAGAATGTGGAGGCTTTTGATTTGCTAGGTTGAAAACGCACATCTCTAGAAATTGAAGCCCATAACTCTCCTTCAGCAGCTCCATAAGGTACAATAACAGGCAGCTTTGCAAAACTCTGGTCTTGTATTTCCTCCTTTGTATAGAGTCCCATTGCTTTGATAAAGATCTTCATGGTCATCCTATGGTTTCGCCCAAAAGCGTAAAAACTGACCTTGTAATCCATTGCATTGGCAATTCCTTTCATCTCAATCCTATAGGATGCCAAAAATGCTAGAGTTGTCTCTTTGTAAGCTACCTCCTCCAGACTAAACAGTTTCAACCATGCCAGATCTCTTAACAATCTCCTCATTGCTGGAACTAAACCATATTCGGACAGCACTGACCAATCAAGTATTTTATTAGGAAGGATTACCTTGGATCTATGGAATTTTTCAAACTTCTCATGATGTTGTTCCCATAACCAGGTGGTATTGTCACTAGTGTACTTGATGATCCGTCCTCTTTTGAAGTAGTTGGTCTAGCTCTTTTTCCTTTAGTCTGCATGGGTTGTTTCCGTTTCCCCTTCGATGAATCTTTCTTTGGAGCCATATCTATCAATACAATTAGACAAAAAGGAGAAACAAAACAACACCAAGATGATCAGTTTTATAATTCAGAAATTTCTCAAAAGTCATTCCAACAAGCCTTGTACAATTTTCTTAAACTAAACATGACAGTCCTTATCCATAGTGCTTGATAACAATCTTACCTTATATGCTTTTCATGTGACTCATTTTAGTGTACAAGATATACCATGTAACATGATTATATATAAGTAAATGGCATAGGTTATTATCTTGTGATCTCGGAAGACAACCAAAAACAACGAGCAGGTATAAATAATTATGTTTCATTTAAGCATTTTATCAAACACTATACATGCATATTTAGTAAAAGAGGGGAGATATCACATTCAACCTTGTTTCCTAGCAATTTATATTACAACTCGCTTCACCATACTACTAAATTATAGAATCAGCAAGGTTAAACTAAAGCCCTAAATTGCTACTCCCCAAAATCGGAATTTCAACTTCTAGGGTTCCACACTTCCATGCAATTAAACACATCCCATTTCCATCATTGTTACACCAACACGTAATATATATATATATATATAAACAAGCAACTAACATCAATGGTGGAACGAATAAGAATATATAAACAGAGCATGATACATCCCAATGCGCAGACTATAACACAAGAATCGAAATAAGGAAATGGGGAAAAGAGAATCATACCTGTTCTTGAATGCAGGGGATGTGATGGAATTGAGTGATGACAATGGAGACAAAGTGTGGTGATGTTCTTGAGAATGTTTAGGGTGGCCGATTTGTTTGTTTGTTTTAAAATGAAGTGAAATGGAAGAGGAAGAGAGAGAGAGATTATTTATAGGGTAGGGGACTTACCTGGAACCACGGTCGGGATACGAGGAGAGAAACAAATTTGTTCGTGCCAGTAAGGAATCACGGTCGTGATTGGCTCCCAAGTAGATACTGGTCAAGTTTTATACCTTGCACCTGCATTAGTCACGACCGTGATTCATGCCTAAGTAGCTACTGGGTACATTTTGTAGGTTGGCTTGACTCAGTTCACGGCCGTGAGTTTCTCCTAGGTAGCTACTGTGGGGCGTCTTTGACAATTGGGAATACAAATCACGGCCGTGACTTTTTAACCTTCCATAGCAGCTTTCCATTTTTCCGACCGTGATTGATGTTTTCCATGTAAAATTTTTTTTATTTTATTATATATATATATATATATATATACCACATGCATACTTATATACACATAAAATATATCTATATCGTCATATGTAAATAAGTACATGGAAGATCTACTAAACACACATATAAAGAGATAGTATGGAGCTTAGTGTAACAATGAGTATAAATATTAAGACATGAGCAACATCCATACAACAATAACAATACATGCTAGTTTATTGTCTCTAGCTTGACATTTGTCAATACTTCACAAACAATTTTCTACTTGGAGAAGCCTTAACTCCTCCCTGCCTTCATCCATGTCAACTCTTTCATGATAAATTTTCAATCTCTGACCGTTGACCTTAAAAGTTCCTTTCTCCGGGTGTGTGACCTCTATTGTTCCATATGGAAAAATTCTTTTGACAGTAAATGGTCCAGACCACCTAGACCTAAGTTTGCTGGGAACAACCTTAATCTAGAGTTGTATAACAATACTAAATCTCCCTCTCTGAACTGTTTAGGACACTTTATACGAGAATCATGCAATTTCTTTATCCTTTCCTTGTAGATCCTATTGTTCTCATAGGCTATAGATCTCACTCATCTAATTCATTGATTTGCAATCTCCTATGCCTACCAGCAGCCTCCAAATCTAAATTTGCAGTCTTAATCGCCCAGTAAGCCTTATGTTCAATTTCTACAGGTAGGTGACAGGCTTTACCATACACTAACCTATAGGGGGTAGTGCCTAAAGGAATCTTAAATGCTGTCCTGTATGCCCACAAAGCATCATCAACTTCTCAGCCCAATCCTTGCGATTATGAGCTACTGTCTTCTCTAATATTCTTTTCAGTTCCCTATTTGAGACTTCTACTTGGCCACTGGTTTGGGGGTGATACGGGGTGGCTAGCCTATGGTGAACACCATATCTTTTCAGCACCTTCTCAATTTGACTATTACAAAAGTGGGTTCCCCTGTCACTAATTAAAGCCTTGGGTGCTCCAAACCTTGAAAATAATCTTTTTAAAAACTTAAGCACTACCCGGGCATCATTAGTGGGTAAGGCTTGAGCCTCAACCCACTTAGAAACATAATCTACTACTACAAGTACATACCTATTGCCCTAGAAGCTACGGAATGGCCCCATGAAGTCGATCCCCTAGACGTCAAATACCTCACACTCCAATATGTACTTATGGGCCATTTCATCCCGCTTTGATAAGTTCCCGGTCCTTTGGCACTTGTCACAAGTTAAAATAAATGCACTAGAATCCTTGAAAATACTTGGCCAATAAAAACCTGATTCTAAAACTTTTTGTGCTGTTCTATTGGCACTATAATGGCCTCCGGCGGGACCACTATGGCAATGGAACAAAATCTGATGCCCTTCTTCATGTGAGAAACATCGCCTAATAATCTGATCTACATAAATCCTAAAAAGGTATGAGTCTTCCCAAAAATAGTACTTTAGCTCCAAAAAGAACTTTTTCTTTTGATAAGAATCTAAGTCTTGGGGAAGGACTTTCCCAACCAAATAGTTCGCTATATCAGCAAACCATGGTACACCTTGATCTTCCATTGCATGTATGGCAAATAAACTTTCCTCTGGAAATTTTTCATTGATCTCATCCTCTTTCAACTCTCCCATATGTGGGTTATCTAACCTAGATAGATGGTCTGCTGCTAAGTTTTCTGCTCCTTTTTTATCTCTTATTTCCAAATCAAATTCTTGGAGCAATAACACTCATCTAATCAATCTTGGTTTAGCATCAGATTTGGAGAGAAGGTACTTCAAGGCTGAGTGGTCAGTATATACTACCACTTTTGATAGGATGAGATATGATCTAAACTTGTCAAAGGCAAATACTATAGCAAGCAATTCTTTTTCTATTGTGGTATAATTCTCTTGTGTGAGTGTAAGGGTTTTGCTTGCATAGTAGATTGGCTGGAAATGCTTCTCCTTTCTCTGTCCTAACACAGCCCCTATAGCGGAGTCACTTGCAGCACACATTAACTCAAATGGCAAGTTCCAATCGAGAGCTACCATTATAAGGGCACATGTTAACTTCTCTTTCAAGAACTTAAAAGCTTCTAAGCACTGCTCATCAAAGTGGAATGTAGCATCCTTCTCTAATAGCTTAGTCAAAGGTCTTGCAATTTTTGAAAAATCCTTGATGAATCTTCGATAGAAACCCGCATGTCCAAGGAAGCTTCTTATTGCCTTGACAGATGTCAGTGGTAGCAACTTGGAAATCACATCTACCTTTGCCACATCCACTTCTATCCCCTTCTTTGACACCTGATGACCCAACATTATGCCTTGTTGTACCATAAAATGGCACTTTTCCCCAATTCAACACCAGGTTGGTCTCCTCACATCTGATCAAAACCTTCTCTAGATTTAACAAACACTTCTCCAACGATTTCCAAACACCGAGAAGTCATCCATAAACACCTCCATCACATCCTCCACTAGATCCCCAAATATAACTAGCATGCACCGTTGAAAAGTTGCGGGTGCATTGCATAGCCCAAATGGCATTCCACGGTATGCAAAAGTACCATAGGGGCAAGTGAAGGTAGTCTTTTCTTGGTCTTTCGGTGCTATAGGGATCTGGAAACACCTGGACATTCCATCCAAGAAACAATAGAAATCATGACTAGCTAATCACTCCAACATCTGGTCAATGAAAGGTAGTAGGAAGTGGTCCTTCCTTGTAGCGTCATTAAGCCTTCGATAATCAATGCACACCCCTCAGACTGTTTGTCACGCCCCATAGGGTAACCTAAACGTAACAGTCCACCACATACCATATAAAATTCTCAAATTACCGCCTTAGTCCTTCGAGAGCCTCATATAGATGTAAGGCGTACCTTTACAACAATAGAGTACAAGTCCAAATGGAGATAAAAGCTTAACTTGGCATACATTAGCAGTAGGATATAACTCATGAGACATAAATCAATATTACATTAACTAAGGGGCATTCTCCCGCAAAAGAATAGTTAATGGCCTTATACAGTCATCCAGAGTCTTAAAGGTTTCCTATGGAAGTCTAAACAGAAATTCAACTTCTAAGGGAAACTCCTAGCTCCTGTACCTGTACGGTCGGGTCACGCTGCCTAAGCCACAAATGGGGTAGCTGCAAAAGGAAGGAACTGTAGGGACGTAAGCTACTAGCTTAGTGAGTGAGATCTCCCACAATAACATTTATGTCACAACAATTCAAACAAGTGATTAAACAAGCAAGTGTATGCATCAAACACATGAGAACAACATACATATGTCTATCCGAAAATCATATGTGGATAGACTTGCGCCCTCCATCCCGGGTTAGCAGATTAACGAATACTACGGTACTAACTTTATGCCGTTTATGGTTCACGGTTAACCTATAAATATTTCGTTTCTGGATCACGATTAACCTACAAATTTTATATCGTTTATGGATCACAATTAACCTGCAAATTTTATATCGTTTATGGATCACGATTAACCTACCAATGCTAATGCTCCTTCCCATTATGATATGCATATGTCAAATTTGGCATTAGTTCGAATAGTTGATTAAGTCATTTTATTTAGGCGATCAAACAATTTCTCAAACAATCCATCATAACTAACTACACAACTAGAATTTATCACCCGATTTCGATATTCTTATTTTGAGTTTTCACGTCATCATCAACATACAAATTCCCATTATTCCCCATCATTCATATTTCATTCATTTGGCCTACATTCTAGTGCACTAATAAACAAGAACATACAATAAATGAATCAGGAAGAGAACCTTACTCCGCCATAGGTTCGCCGACCTTCTAGTAATAATAGTCCGGAGGTAAAGATTCAACGTCCTCGGGTTCACCTATTCACATAAGAAATACCCTAATAAGTATTCTATCATCTAAGGATACTAAGACTCTAAGAAGACTTAGTGAAATCGAAATTCGCGTCATTTTCGACGATTTAAAATGGCCATAACTTGGTCGTTTTAAGTCGGAGTTTCGCAAATTTTATATCGATTTCTATCTACTTCAAAAGATCTTTCTAAATATGAAGTTTAAATCAGGTTTTGAAAATATCTAAGCCTCAGAAATAAGGGATAAGAAGGCTATAACTGTATTTTTCATAAGTCGAAAAATTATGAAATTTATATTTTTGAAATCCTTTTTTTATTTCGATTCAAATGAGTATTCACAAGTAAATTTTTGAAATTCTAGTTCCGAGGCATGCTTTTCTATAATAGGTCTCGGGATGACCCGGAATCGAAATTTTCTTAAAATCTGATCTTTTCTTAGTTTGAAATATAATCAAGAACTATATTCAAAATTAAATTTTCTTATAAAAGTTTCTTAATTGGAAACCGAGAAAAAGCCGGATTTAGGGTTCCTATTTCTCACTCCAGCCTTACGCTGTTCTGGTTTAGGGTTTTGGTTTCCGGTTCTTGAGTTATCTTGGTTATCTGAAAAATCAGGGTTTACAACCTACCCACCTTAAAAAGAGTTTTGTTCTCAAAACTAAAATGACGTACCTTGTTCCTCAAACAACTCGAGATATTTCTTTGAATCTCCTCTTCAGCTTCCCATGTTGCTTCCTTAAAAGCGTAGTTTCTCCACAGTACTTTGACATATCGGATTTCTTTTTTGCGAAGCTTCTGAGTTTTCTTATCCAAGATTTTTACTAGATGCTCTTCATATGTGAGATTCTCCTTTAGCCGAATGGGTTCCCACTCCAATATCCGCTCAGGGTCAGGCACATACTTCCTTAGCACTGACATGTGGAACACATTATGAACTCCCGACAAGCTTGGCAGTAAGGCTAGCCGATAGGCTAAATCTCCCACTTTCTCCAAGATCTCAAAGGGTCCAATATACCTTGGGCTTAATTTCCCTTGAGTCCGCATCCTTTTTATGCTCTTGATCGGGTTTATCTTTAGGTAGACATGATCGCCTACTTGGAATTCAAGTTCTCTTCTCTTCAGATCAGCCTAACTCTTTTGTCTGTCTTGGGCTTCTTTCATCTTCTATTGAATAACCCGGACCTTATCAACTGCTTCCTAAACCAATTCCAGCCCAATAGCAAGCTTTTCCACATCATCCCAAAACAGAGGGGACCTACAATGTCGTCCATATAAGGCTTCATAAGATGGCATCTGAATGGTTGAGTGGTAGCTATTGTTATATGCAAACTCAATTAGAGGTATGTGATTATCCCAACTTCCTTTAAATTCCAAAATGCATGCTTTCAACATATCCTCTAAGGTCTGAATGGTCCGCTCAGACTGTCCATCTGTCTGAGGATGGTAGGCAGTACTGAAATGTAACTTGGTACCTAGGCTCTTTTGTAAGCTCGTCCAGAACTTCAAAACAAACCTTGGATCCCGATCCGAAACGATTCCCCCTGGTATGCCATGGAGTCGTACAATCTCTCTGATGTAGATCTTAGCCAACTTGTCCAGTGAATAGGTCATATTGATCGATAGGAAGTGTGTTGATTTTGTCAAGCGATCCACTATTACCCAGACTGCATCACATCTCGTGGGGGTTCTTGGGAATCCACACACAAAGTCCTTTGAGATCTGATCCCATTTCCATTCGGGGATAGGTAGTGGCTTTAATAATCCTCCTGACCGTTGATGCTCCACTTTAACTTGCTGACACACAGCATACTTCATGACGTAATCCGCCACATCCCTCTTCAACCCATTCCACCAATAGTGGCTTTTTATGTCTTGATACATTTTTGTATCTCCCGGATGCACGGTGTAACCGAAGTTGTGAGCTTCGCTCATGATTTCCTTTCTCTGTTCTTCATCTTCCGGTACACACAATCTCCCCTTCATCCTAACTACCTCTTCATTATCTTGGGTAAAGTCATTGTACCTCCCCTTTTGCACTTCTTCCTTGATCTTCTTTATCACTTCATCATATCTTTGAGCTTCCGTAATTCTGTCGATTAAGGTGGGTTCCATGACCAAATTTGCGATTTCCATTTCAACATCTAGCCCTACAAACTCAATTCTTAACCTTTCAAATTCTCTTATCAGCTCTTTTTGTTCTGTGATTAGGGCTGCTACTTCCTCGTAATTCTTTTGGCTCAAGGCATCGGCAATAGCATTTACTTTTCCTAGGCAGTAATTGATTCCCAAGTCATAGTCCTTTATGAGCTCCAACCATAGCCTCTGCCTCTTGTTCAATTCTTTTTGTGTGAACAAATACTTGAGGCTCTTATGATCTGTGTACACTTCACATCTTTGTCCATATAAATAGTGTCTCCATAACTTCAAGGCAAAAACCACAGCAGCCAACTCCAAATCATGCGTAGGATAATTCTGCTCATGAGGCCTTAATTGTCTGGAGGCATAAGCAATAACCTACCCTTCTTGCATCAACACACATCCAAGGCCATTCCTGGAAGCATCACTATGCACTGTGTAAGGTTTTTTGGGGTTAGGCAATACCAGAATCGGAGCTGACACCAAGCGTTGTTTCAATTCTTGGAAACTTTGCTCTCTCTTATCTGTCCACACAAATTTCTCGTTCTTTTGTGTCAGTTGTGTCAGAGGTTTGGCGATTTTAGAGAAATCCTTCACAAATTTACGGTAGTAACTTGCTAAACCTAGGAAGCTTCTCACTTCAGTCACGGTTTCGGGTTGTTTCCATTCTACCACAGCCTTAATCTTTTCAAGGTCTACTGATATTCCTTCTCCATCACCACATGCCCAACAAAAGATATCCTATCCAACCAAAAATCACATTTAGATAGCTTGGCGTACAACTTATTTTCTCTTAAAGTTTGTAATGCCATCCGTAGATGCTCTCATGTTGTTCCCTAGTTTTGGAATAGATCAGAATATCATCTATGAACACAATCACACACTTATCCAAGAGTGGTTTGTAGACTCGGTTCATGAGGTCCATAAATGCAGCCGGTATGTAAACCCCGGTTTTTCAAGTAGCTAAGATAACCCTAGAACCGGAAACCCAAAACCCTAAACCGGAATAGCTCAAGCCTGGAGTGAGAACTAGGAACCCTAATTCCGGCTTTTCCTCGGTTTCCAATTAATAAACTTTTCTAAGAAAATTTACTTTTGATTATAATTCTTGAATATATTTCAAACTAAGAAAATATTTGATTTCAAGAAAATTTCAATTCCGGGTCATCCCGAGACCCATTATAGAAAAACGTGCCCCGGAACTAGAAATTCAAAAATATACTTATGAGTACTCATTAGAACCGAAATAAAATAAGGATTTCAAAAATATATTTTTCATAATTTTCCGGTTTATGAAAAATACAGTTATAGCCTTTTTATTCGTATTTCATTACTACCGGAAATTAAATTGTCTTGTCAACTATTCATTACTATTCATAAAGTACACCTACACTACCTAGCCTACTTTTTTAGCCTACCCTACAAATCCAACTCTTACCATCAATCACTTCTCCTCCTTTCTTCCATAACCTTTTGTCACTTCACTTCACTTCATTTATGACAATTGATGCATGGATCAAATCAAGCCAAATCAAAGGAAAACATCAAGTCTTCCCCCCCTTTAAGCTCCAAAACCGGCGCATATGGCCCCCCCCTCCCCTTGTCCAATTTGAAAAATCTCCTCTTCATTTAACCTAATTCCTTCTATATAAACTAACTTTTCTCTCTCTTTCCTCATTCTTCACTTTCCAAAATTCTAAAGTGCAAAAGCTCTCTCTTCTCTC
Source organism: Combretum micranthum (assembly GCA_024138025.1). Classification (NCBI taxonomy): domain Eukaryota; kingdom Viridiplantae; phylum Streptophyta; class Magnoliopsida; order Myrtales; family Combretaceae; genus Combretum; species Combretum micranthum. Next base: position 117,582 of record JAMXBD010001982.1, on the reverse strand, counting down.
CTCTTTTCCCCTTTGGCCGAAACATTTGAGCCCCCACACACACATTCACAACTTCCATTTTTCTCTTCTATCTTCCATCCTTCAAGTAAGTTATGATCTACTACTTCCAACTCATAAAACCTTGTTATGGCTAGGTGATTTTTGGTTATCTCAACTCCATGTTCCCATGATCTTGTAGTAGGAACAATGAGATAACAACACAAAAATCCCAAACCATTTCATGGTAGATCCATCTTTTAAAGGAGTTTCCTTATCAAAAGCTTTAACTTTATCCATCAAAAAGTCTTTTAAACAAAGGATCTTTTATAAAAATATGGTTTTTATGTTTTTAAAACTCATTTAAGCTTTTGATAAGTAGATCCATCATCTTGTTACTCATGAGCATGTAGGCATTTATAGTTTCATTATTATTTTGTTCATATGTGCATAAATAGTCTTTAACACTTTTGTCTTTAGTAAATGACTTTCTAGTGTATAGATCTACATATATATGGGTCCATGAAGTCAAAAAGAAAGTACTTTACAAGAAAAAGACTTTTGAAAATTCGGATGACTTTGAAAACCAAGGTCAAAAACACTTTTAACAACTTCTAAACTTATATTTTATAAGAGAAATAAAGCCTATGGGTAATAGATAATGATTAGTGGTTTTTCATGAGTCTAAAGGAGTTTTTACTAAAGAAAATGTTGAAAACAAGAGATGAAGTCCATAGGAGTTTTGAGTTAAAAGTTATGAAAAACCAAATTCGTAATAATGGATGAAGGGTTAGAAAACACTATTTTTCCAACTTCAAAAATGATATTTTCTTAAATAAATGAAGTCCTTAGGATATAGGTATAATAGATACTTAAAGTTTCAAGTATAAAATATATTTTTCCTAAAGGAATCAACTTGAAAATGGATTTGTGTAAATTCGGATTTTTGGAAACCCCATAGTAAAAGACCCACTTAAAAGTTTGTAAATGTAGATTTTATTAAAGAAATAAAGGCCTTAGGATATCTAATATAGGGGTCAAATATTCTTTAAACAAAATAGAGTTTTCCTAAAGAAAATCCATGCAAAATGTAGATGTGATCAAGTGTAGTAAATTAACTTACTAAGCTTGAGAGGAAATGGTTTCTAAGGAAAGTTTGTTTTCTAAAAATCGTTAAATCTAAAAGTTATAAGAACATAGACTCCTTAAGGTCCACATCATGACATTCATGATAGGGAAAATCATTTCCATTGCATTTAGCATCATATTACACTTAGGAATCTCAAATGCATTCATCAAAACCGCATTTTTGGAATCAAGGAACCCGCTGTACAGATCTGATCCCTCAATTCCGAGGCTTAGATATTTTCAAAACTTGATTTAAACTTCATATTTGGAAAGCTTTCGAAGTAGATAGGAATCGGTATATAATTTGCGAAATTCCGACTTAAAACGACCAAGTTATGGCCATTTTAAAACGGAACTTCGGAAATGACGCGAATTCCGATTTCACTAAGTTTCCTTAGAGTTTTAGTGTCCTAAGTTGATAGAATACTTATTAGGGTAATTTCTTATATGAATAGGTGAACCCGTGGACGGTGACGAGTTACCTCCGGATTATTACTACTAGAAGACCGGAGTACCGATGGCGGAGTGAGTTTTTCTTCCCAATTCATTTATTGTATGTGCTTGTAAAGTAGTGCACTAGAATGTAGGTCAATTGAATGGAATATGAATAATGGGGATTATTGGGAAATTATATGATTGTTGATGATATGAGAAACAAATTAAGAATATCGAAACCGGGTGATAAACTTTGATTGTATAGTTAGCTATGATGGATTGTCTGATAAATTGATTGATCGCCTAAGTAAATTGGCTTAATCAACTACTTGAGTAAATGATAAATTGACATGTGCATATCACAAGGGGATGGAGCATGAGCATTTGTAGGTTAGTCGTGAACCATAAACGACATCGAATAATCGTAGGTTAGTCGTGAACCATAAACGACATCGAATAATCGTAGGTTAGTCGTGAACCATAAACGACATCGAATAATCGTAGGTTAGTCGTGAACCATAAACGACATCGATAATCGTAGGTTAGCCGTGAGCCATAAACGGGATATTGTCGTACCGCAGGATTCGTTAATCTGCTAACCCGGGATGGAGGGCGCAATTCCATCCACATATGATTTCCGGTTGGTCATATGTATGTTGAACTCATGTGTTTGATGCATACACTTGCTTGATTAATAACTTGGTTGAATTGTTGTGATATAAATGTTTTTGTGGGAGATTACACTCACTAAGCTAGTTAGCTTACATCCCTACAGACCATTCCTTTTGCAGCTTACGCATTTATGGCTTAGGCGAAGAGACCCGGCTGAACAGGTACGAAGCTAGGAGTTTTCCCTAGAAGTTATAATTTTTGTATTAGACTTCCATAGAAAACTTCTAAGACTTGGATGACTGTAATGGACCGCTAATATTCTTTTGCGGGGGAATGCCCCTTAGAATTATGTAATATTTATTTATGTTCATGAATTATATCCTATTGCCCATGCATGCCAAATTAAGCTTTTATCTCCATTCGGACTTGTACTCTATTGTGTAAAGGTACGCCTTACATCTATATGAGACTTCCGAAAGACTAAGGTGGTAATTCGGGAATCTTATATGGCATGTGGCGGACTGTTACGTTTAGGGTACCCTATGGGGCGTGACACGGTACATTGGTTAACCCAAATGGCATCACCAAGAACTCATAGTGCCCCGTAACGCGTACGGAAGGCTGTCTTGGGCACATCTTCCGGCTTTATTCTCAACTGGTGATAACCCGAGTGCAAATCAATGCGCGAGAACACACTTGCCCCTTGAAGCTAGTCAAAGAGGTCATCGATCCTTGGAAGAGGGTATCGATTCTTGATTGTAACTTTATTCAATTCCCGATAATTGATACATAACCTCATAGACCCGTCTTTCTTCTTTACAAACAATACCGATGTGCCCCATGGCGACACGCTGGGTCTTATAAATCCTTGATCCAAAAGCTCTTGCAATTGGGTTTTCAATTCTTTTAATTCCACCGGGGCCATCCGGTATGGTGCCTTCGATATTGGTTCTGTACCCGGGGCTAGAGTGATTTCAAAATCGATCTCTCTTTTTGGTGGCAAACCAGGTAGTACTTCGGGAAATACATCCTCAAACTCATTTACCACGGGTATGTCTTTCTTTTCTCCTTTCTCCTCTCTAACCCAAGCATCTTCTATTGGTACGATTTCCTCATCTTCCATCATTAGCTCAAAAGAGCTTAACCCGAAATCTCTTCGCACCGTGGTCTCTCCGAGGAAATTTACTCTCTCCTTCCTGTGGTCGTCAAAACTTATCATTTTCAGTTGACAATCCACAATGGCTTTAACCTTACTTAGCCAATTCATTCCGAGGATAACTTCATATTTACTCATCTCCAAAACTATCAAGTTACTTGTTGAGATATGTCCTTGGATTTCTAGTAAGCAATCTCTTATTATTTCCCGGGTCGACACAACACTACCTGTGGGTGTCTTAATTCTTAAGCTTGTGGTTGTCATGGCTATAGGTAGTCTAAGCTACTTAGCCAAGCTAGTAGTGATAAAGGAGTGGGTTGCTTCCGTGTCAAACAACACATAATCTTCACCCCCATTCACTCTTATGTGTCCTGTTACCATAAACATTTATCGCTACTTAACTCTAATTACTAAAATAGCTATCTATTCCTAGGTTTTCGGATCTCATCTTTTCCTCTTTCACATTTTTAACTCTTTTAAAACTTGTTAAGAAAACAAAGGACTTTTATATTAAAGGGAACTTGTTACTGACCTATCACCAAGCCGCCATTTGCATCATTACCCTGGTCCAAAGCGGCCAGCTTTACACCTTCCTCCTCGTCTTCTTCAATCATCCATTGGCCTTCAAAGTTGTATAGTCGCATCCCATGCATAGCCGAAGCTGCACGGCTTCCACCTTTGCTACTAGATCGTAGGGTTTTATCATTTCCCCGATTTCCATAAGGCCGGGTAGCCACACTTTTCCGTGGGAGCACTTGGAGGTTACGTGCCCTTTTTCCTTGCAAAGGAAGCAGGTTACCGTCATCTTCTTCGGGCAAGCATAGACTAGATGGCCTGCCTCGCCACAGAAAAAGCACTTGCCCTTCAGTTGTGGGCACTATCTTCGGTAGTGGTTTCCTTTACAGTTCCAACAAGTAACGTTGGGCTTGGTTTGGTTGGACTTTCCACCATTGTTATCCCTAAACCCATGGTAAGGCTTGAATCTCTTCCCTTTATAGCTTGAGCCGGAGGCGTCAAATTGCCTCTTTCCGAATACTCTCTTGTCCGACTCAACATGCTTCCTCTTCTTAGCCCCTTCAATTAACCGGGCTTTCTCAATTACCTTAAGGTAAGTTTGTAAACCTGATTCCTCTAACTTCACCCTTAGGTCTTCATCGAGACCTTCCAAAAAACTTGTTTTTGTAGCTCCTTACTGTTTTTGTAAGATTTGTGAGCATACTGTAGCAGGTGGTTGAATTCTGTCTCATACTGCTCATTCGTTCTGCCTCTCTACTTCACATGCAAGAAATCTGCACTACATCTCACTCAGAGGCTGGCATGAAAATAGTTCTCCAGGAATTCCCAGTGGAAGGTCTCCCAACTAATAGGGGGTGCCAAACTTCTCCATTTCGATTCCCACCATACTCGGGCGTTATATCTCAGCATATAGGTGCCATACTCCAATCGGAGATATGGTGAGGTCTCATAAGCTGTGAAAGAGCGCTTCACTTGCGCTAACCAATCTTCTACTTCGTCGGGCCTTCCAAATGCCCTTTCGAAATAGCGGTTACTCTTGTTAAAGTAGGGGAGAGAACTCCTTTGATATCCTCTTTGTGGTGGAGGGGGTGGATGGCGAGCATTGTAAGATTGCTCCTCAGGGGGTAAGGGAATCTCTGCTTGCATTCCCCTATATGGCGGAGGTGGTGGCAAAGGTGTTGAATCCCTTATACTCGGTTCAGGATCCTAAGGTTGGTTTTTATTTTGGTTTTGAATGAATGCAGTAAGCATGTTTATCAATTATCCAATTGTATTCATCATAGCTGCTTGAGGATTGAGCTGAGCAGCTTCAGGTTGGTTGGCTTGGGGATGATCTGGCTGGTTTGCGCTACTAGCTTCGTTTGGGAGTGGTTCTTGCTCTTTGTTTCGGTTTCTTCGGTTTCCACTGTTACATAATGTCTTAATAAGTTTTATTTCTTCTTTAAAGTTTCACTATTTATAGAACTTTGATTAAGGAATTTGTGAAAATTTTAGGAATAATTTAAAGAATTATGGAATTTACAAAAGATCTAAAGAAAATCAAAATTTCAAATTGTCCACTCAAAGGCTCTTAGAGCAAAGAAATCATAATAAGCAAAGAAATTCTAAATCAAGTTATGATATGAATGGGAATATGTTTATGCAATTAAGTATAATGAATGTAGTCTACTACTAATGCAAAAGTATAATGCGTGCGAAACTTCATTCTTAGAACCAATATAATACTTCATTGATTTGATGTGCCATACAAAAGTTGTTTTACAAATAAGCTTTCAAAATTTGGCAACACAAATCTAACCTTCCAATATTAGCTGATAACGTCAATCTAACAACATCTAGAGACATGGAAAGGAAAAAGAAAAGAAAAGAAGGACAACATACTAAACCATGAAGAGATCCTAAGGCAAATTGGCATCCCGCATTGCCTACTAATCAAAAAGAAATACTATTAGACTCTATGGGACACTCGACTCTATTCCTCCATGGCTCACTCAGAGTCGTCTGGTGTGGGGCTAGGGAGTCGTCCTTGGCTAGAAGATCCTCCATCATCCCTTCGGATGAACTGGCTTAGATATGCCCTCATGGTTAATCTCCTTCTCCTAATGGGTCGGGCTAAGGGCTCCGTTCCTCTTCTTCCTCTTCTTCCCTCATCTCCTGATCTCCCACTTGATCTCTTTCTTCCCTATTAACTCCATTATTGGATCCGTTCCTATTTCCCATTTCTCTATCCACTTCTCTTCCAGCTTCCTCCTATATCCTGTTCCATCTATCCCGGAATTCCCTCATCATCTCCTCCTCTTCATTCACTCTCACCAAAGGTTCCAGAACTACCGGCTCGGGGGCTATGGCATCAACCTCAGGGGGGCGCTCACCTACCGGGTAGATATCCTTCCAAATGGTGGGGTCAAACTCTGGTTCCATTCTCCCACTATCGGGTATATCAAGATCTTTATCAAAGTCCCATTCAATTTGTTCTAGTAACTGATTTGGATGCTCTGGAGCTATGGCTGGAGGGGTAGGGGATCTAGGTATTTCCTCTTCTTGCCAAATTGGGTCCTCCTCAGGATCCTCCTTCTCTTCGGAATCATCCATATCATTATCCTCTTCCTCATTATTCCCTTAATTCACATCTTGCCCTTCAGCAGCTGGGGCATTTATCAGGTGCAATCCTTCATCTCCTGCTTGTGGGGCTAGAGCTCCTCCTAAAAATGGTATAAGATAAAGATATCTAGCTTGCCATACTATGTGATTTCTAGCATCCGCAAAGTTCCATTCCCTATGGTCAAAAAGATCATCATGGGCATGCACATAAAGAGGTCCTATACCACGCCACATCCTAAAGTCTGGGTGGGTGGGGTTCCCTTCGTTCTTTAAGATAAAAGTGGCTTCTCTCAGCATTGGTTCATGAGCATATTCCACCATTACTCTTTCCAGGGTATAGATAGTCTCCATCATGGTCCATCTTCTTCTTCTAATTGGATCATATCTTAGTTGATCTATCATTGATGCCCATCTTGTATATCTTAGACCTTCTTTCCACAAGTTATACATTTCCTTTAAAGTCCTAGGTCGTTGTGCTAGTGCAAAGTCTTCACACAACACCCTTAGTCTCAACCGATATTCCACCATAGTTTCATTCATGTTTTTAGTGAAGTTTCTAGCCCTTTCGCGAGTTTCACCCAAAGAAACCTACAACAAGAAAACTACTAATTAGCCTAGCTTTAACTCTAAATTACTCTAGTTACTTAATTCTAGGTTCAGTTTTAAACTCTATTGTCATGCTTAATAACCTAGTGCTCTGATACCAACTTAAACTGTCACGCCCCATAGGGTACCCTAAACGTAACAGTCCACCACATACCATATAAGATTCCTGAATTACCGCTTTAGTCCTTCGAGAGCCTCATATAGATGTAAGGCATACCTTTACAACAATAGAGTACAAGTCTAAATGGAGATAAAAGCTTAACTTGGCATACATTAGCAGTAGGATATAACTCATGAGACATAAATCAATATTACATTTACTAAGGGGCATTCCCTCGCAAAAGAATAGTTAATGGCCTTATAAAATCATCCAGAGCCTTAAAGGTTTCCTATGGAAGTCTAAATAGAAATTCAACTTCAAAGGAAAACTCCTAGCTCCTGTACCTGTACAGCCGGGTCACGTTGCCTAAGCCACAAATGGGGTAGCTGCAAAAGGAAGGAACTGTAGGGACGTAAGCTACTAGCTTAGTGAGTGAGATCTCCCATAATAACATTTATGTCACAACAATTCAAACAAGTGATTAAACAAGCAAGTGTATGCATCAAACACATGAGAACAACATACATATGACTATCTAGAAATCATATGTGGATGGACTTGCGCCCTCCATCCTGGGTTAGCAGATTAACGAATACTGCGGTGCTAACTTTATGCCGTTTATGGTTCATGGTTAACCTATAAATATTTCGTTTCTGGATCACGATTAACCTATAAATTTTATATCGTTTATGGATCACGATTAACCTACAAATTTGATATCATTTATGGATCACGATTAACCTACAAATTTGATATCGTTTATGGATCACGATTAACCTACCAATGCTAATGCTCCTTCCCATTATGATATGCATATGTCAAATTTGGCATTAATCCGAATAGTTGATTAAGTCATTTTATTTAGGCGATCAAACAATTTCTCAAACAATCCATCATAACCAACTACACAACCAGAATTTATCACCCGATTTCGATATTCTTATTTTGAGTTCTCACATCATCATCAACATACAAATTCCCATTATTCCCCATCATTCATATTCCATTCATTTGGCCTACATTCTAGTGCACTAATTAACAAGCACATACAATAAATGAATCGGGAAGAGAAACTCACTCCGCCATAGATTCGCCGGCCTTCTAGTAATAATAGTCCGGAGGTAAAGATTCAACGTCCTCGGGTTCACCTATTCACATAAGAAATACCTTAATAAGTATTCTATCATCTAAGGATACTAAGACTCTAAGAAGACTTAGTGAAATCGAAATTCGCGTCATTTTCGAAGTCTCGATTTAAAATGGCCATAACTTGGTCGTTTTAAGTCGGAATTTCGCAAATTTTATATCGATTTCTATCTACTTCGGAAGAGATTTCTAAATATGAAGTTTAAATCAAGTTTTGAAAATATATAAGCTTCGGAAATGAGGGATCAGATCTGTACAGCGGTTATGTTGATTCCGAAAATGCGATTTCCATGAATGCTCTTGAGATTCCTACGTGAAAAATGAAACTAAATGCTATGGTGATGAATTTCTCTATCATGAATGTCATGATATGATCTCTTAAGTGCCTAAGATCTTATAAATTTTTAGACTTAAAGAATTTAAATAAACTTTGTCTTAAGACACTATGTCATGCCATTGTTTAACAATTAACTTTGCTACATTTGGTCACACCTACTTATTCTAAGAATTCTTCTTAGGAAAATCCTATTTATTATAAAGAAATTTTGACTCTTATATTAATTATATCCTAAAGCCTTTATTTCTTAAATAAAATCTTCATTTGTAAACTTTTAGGTGAGTCTTACACTAGGGTGGTTCCAAAAATCCGAATTTAATAAAATCTATTTTTAAGTTGATTCACTTAAGAAAACTGTATTTTATACATAGAACTTTAAGTATTTATTTTACCTATACCCTAAGGACTTCATTTATTTAAGAAAATACCATTTTTGAAGTTGGAAAACTAGTGTTTTCTAACCATCTATCAATTATTACGAATTTGGCTTTCAAGACTTTCACTCAAAACTTCTACTAGACTTCATTTCTTGTTTTAAATATTTTCTTTAGTAAAACTCATTTAAACTCATGAAAAACATCATCAAACATTATCTATCACCTATAGGCTTCATTTTTCTTGTAAAATACAAGTTTAGAAGTTGGTAAAAGGGTTTTTAAACTAGGTTTCTTAAGTCATCCGAATTTACACTAGCTCATTTCTTGAAAAGTGTTTTCCTTTTTGGTTTTATTAACTCATCTACTCATAGATCTATATACTAGCAAGGTGATTTACAAAGGACAAAAGCATTGAAGACCATTAATGCACATAAACTCAAAATAATGATGAGATCTTAAATGCCTACATGAACATGAGTAGTAAAATGGTAGATCTACTATATCAAGTGCTTAAAGAGGTTTTGAAAACATAAAAACCATATTTTTATAAAAGATCTTTTGTTCAAAACACTTTTTGATGAATAATCATAAAGCTTATGGCATGAAAGCTCCTTTAAATACTAGATCTACTTTGTGATGGTTCGGTATTCTTGAAGATATAAGAAGTAAGGTATTTACTTAAGAGTAAAATAGAAGACAAAAGAAGAAGAAACAAGTTGTTGTGTGTGTGTGTGTGTGTGTGGGCACTAGAGGCTCACGGCATGGGTAGTGAGTGAGAGGAAATTTGAGAGCTTTTACCTTTTGAAACTTTGAAAAGTGAAGAATGAAGTGAAAGAAAGAAAGTGTGGGTTATATACAAAATGAAATTAGGTTAAATGGGACTAAAATAATTAAAAAAAATTGCATAATGGAGCTTGATGTGCGGGGCGGGGGGGGGGGGGGGGGGGGGGGGGGGGGGGGGGGGGGGGGGGGGGATGTTTTCATGTCGGCCAATGCACGATGAGGGGGAGGGAAAAAATTGATTTTTGATTGATTTGTCTTGATTGCTTGCACATCAAATGTCATAAATTGTAATAAAAATTAAGAGACAAAAAGTTTTTGGAAAAGAAATTGATTGAGTATGGTAAGGGTTTGAGAATAGGGTGTACTAATGAGTTAGTAATAGGTTATACTTGTGAATAGTAATGAATAGTAAAAATAGTAATCAAGACAACTTAATTATCGATAGTAAGAAAAATACGAATAAGAAGGCTATAACTGTAAATTTTCATATGCCAAAAATTATGAAATTTATATTTTTGAAATTCTTATTTTATTTCGATTCGAATGAGTATTCACAAGTAAATTTTTGAAATTCTAGTTTCGGGGCATGCTTTCCTATAATGAGCTCGGGATGACCCGGAATTGAAATTTTCTTAAAATCTGATCTTTTCTTGGTTTGAAATATAATCAAGAGCTATATTCAAAATAATATTTTCTTATAAAAGTTTCTTAATTGGAAACCGAGGAAAAGCCGGATTTTGGGTTCCTATTTCTCACTCCAGCCTTACGCTGTTCCGGTTTAAGGTTTTGGTTTCCGGTTCTTGAGTTATCTTAGTTACCTGAAAAACTGGGGTTTACACTGTTACAGTGCGCATTAGGATCAAATCATTGCTCTCATTAGGTATAACTGTCATGCCTCCCTTCTTCGGGACCACTTGAACTGGACTTACCCATGGGCTATCAGAAATTGGGTAGGTAAGTCCTGCGTCCAACAACTTCACCACCTCTTTCTTGACTACTTCTTTCACATTAGGGTTTAGTCTCCTTTGTGGCTGCACAACCGTCTTATATTCATCTTCCATCAGAATCTTATGGGTGCAAAAGGATGGACTAATCCCCTTATTGTCCAATATCTTCCATGCTATTGCCCTCTTGTGTTCCTTAAGCACAAATAAGAGTCGCTCTTTTTGGCTTGGGTCAAGCTCCAATGATATGATCACTGGAAGCTTAGAGTTTTCAGCCAAAAATGCGTATCTTAGATAAGAAGGCAATTGTTTCAGCTCTAATTCAGGAGGTTCCTCAACTGAAGGTTTCAACCTAGAAATGTTGCTTCGGTTGAACTCCTCAACCCCAAAATCCTTCTTTTGTTCAGCTTGGACTTCTAACTGAGCACTAATTTCCCTTACTTCCTCTATACCATCAGCTTCACTTCCTTTTGCTAAACATAACTCTAAAGAGTCTTTACTCAAGGTATCCTACAAACAATCAGAAACAGTTAGCTCTAAAGAATCAATAGCAAAGCAAGTATCATCACTGCTCATTGGCTTCCTGAAAACATCTGGCATTCAGATGACCATCTCTTCACTTCCAACCCGGAGAACTAATTTTCCATCTTTGACATCGACGGCACCAGCTGTTGCTAAGAATGGCCTCCCTAATATGAGTGGAACTTCAATGTCTTCATCCATGTCCAGTACTGCAAAATCTAAAGGGAAGATAAAGTCATGAACCTTTACCAAAACATCCTCTACTACTCCCCTTGGAAATCTCATGGATCTATCAGCAAGTTGGATACTCATTTTGGCGCTCTTTGGATCCCCCAAGTTCAGTTTTTTAAACATGCTTTAGGGCATGAGGTTTATGATAGCACCAAGATCTGCCAATGCCCTTTCAACCGGTAAGTCTCCTATCAAACACGGAATGGTGAAGCTACCAGGATCCTTAAGTTTCCTAGGCAACTTGTTCAAGATGACTGCAGAGCACTCTCCACTAAGAGTAACAGTGGAGAGTTCTTCCAATTTCCTCTTGTTTGACAAGAGTTCCTTGAGGAACTTAGCATATTTAGGCATCTGGCCTAAAGCTTCCACGAGAGGGAGGTTGATGTGTAACTGCTTGAAAAGCTCTAGGAACTTCTTGTAATGTTCCTCATTCTTCTCCTTCCTCAACCTAGAGGGGTAAGGCAATTGTGGCTGATATTCTTTTGGTTTTGTAGCAGGTAAACTTTTTTCCACTCATTCTCCAACCTTCTCCACTTGGTTCTCACTTTCCAATCCAACTTCCTTCTCACTCTCTTGAGCTTTTGCTGGAGCTTGTAATTCCTTCCCACTCCTCAGTGTCACAACCTTGACTTGCTCCTTAGGATTAGGTTCTGTGTTACCCGGTAATGATCCCAGAGCCCTCTGATACAACATTTTAGCCAATTGGCCAAATTGTTGCTCTAAATTATGGATAGACGCCTCTTGATTCCGATGACGTGCATCAGAACTTTGAATGAACTAATTCAAAACATCTTCAACATTAGGTTTCTTCTTAGGTGGTGGTAAAGTGAGGCGTTGCTGTGGTGCTTGTAATTGTTGAGGCTGTGGCTTCTGAAATCCTGGTGGAATGTTTGATCTTTGTGAACTCTGATCTCTTTAGGAAAAGTTAGGATAGTTCCTCCAACCGGGATTGTAGGTGTTGCTATAGGGGTTATATTTCCCGGTTCCTCTATCTGATCTATTCATGAAGTTCACATCTTCCATGCTTGAACCATCTTCAAGAATATAGGAGTCGCCCATTGGACTCACAAGAGAATCACCTTGAGGTAAAGCATCCATACTTGCTTTCATTTTACTCATTTGTGCTGTCAGTGATGCTACTTGTGCCTCAAGTTGAGAAACAGATTCTGACTCATACATTGCAGCTACTGGTCGTGGGTTGTTCCTTTCACTATGCCAACTGAACATATTCCTTGCTATTTCTTCAATCAAGTCGTAAGCCTCAGGAGCACTTTTCCTCATCAAACTCCTACCAGCTACAAAGTCTAGCATTGTTTTCCTCTGATCACCAAAAGAGGTGCAGAATATTCTGACCAAATCATGCATTGCCATCCCATGGTGAGGACAACGCTGAAGAAGTTCTTTAAACCTTTCCCATGCCTCATAAAGTGATTCTCCTTCATACTGGTGGAAGGAGAATATCTCATTTCTCAGCTGAATCGTTTTGTTGGGGGGAAAGAATTTCTCTGAGAACTTCTGGGCCACTTGATCCCAATTTGTTAATGAATGAGGAGGCAATGACTCTAACCAACTCCTCGCCTTGTCCCTAAGTGAAAAAGGGAATAATAAAAGGCATATTGATTCAGTTGATGCTCCGTTGGTCTTGATAGTGCCACTTATTTGTAGAAAGTTCTTCAAGTGAGCATGTGGGTCTTCTGAAGCTGCACCTCCAAATTGATTAACTTGTACCATCTGAATCAGAGCAGGCTTCAACTCAAAGTTATTTTCCTGAATTGGAGGACATTGAATAGATGGTGCAACTCTATCGATTGTGGGCATAAACATGTCCCACATAGGTCTATGAACATCATTTGCAACATCTTTAACTGGATCATTTCCATTTCCACTGGCTTGATTTACATTAAACCCAAGATCCTCAACTTCACCAACCACTCTTGGGTTCAAATTCACATTCTCGATATCCATGCTTGATGATTCTAGTTAAGTTTATTTCACTTTGATGGGTGATTGTTGTAGAATCTTTCTGATCTTCCTTAAACTTTGATGCGCTATTCTTTCAGGTTCTGGATCAAAATTGGCTAAATTGGTTGTGCAACTTCGGGTCATAAACCTGCAATTAAAAAGGAAAAACAAAGTTTAGTAACTTAAAAATGGATTTAGTAAACAAAAAGCGAGATTAACAACAATCAAGTTTTCTTAATATAGCCAACTAGTTCCCCAGCAACGGCGCCAAAAAAACTTGATGTGCATTTTATCCTTGACCAAATTTAATTAATTTATAACCTATGATCTCTTCCTATGTACGGTCAACGCTAGGCAAGTGCATCTATCAAATTGTAGCACAGGACTTGATTATAGGGTCGTATTCCATGGGGTCGTTAGCAAGTACCACTACTCGCCCTCTTGTTTATTATCTAGCAGATTGAATAAGATTGAGTTAAGTAACTTAAACTTATAATTAACAGCTAATTGTATTAATTACAAAGATTCACTAATAGAACATACAAAACAAAGCTTTACTATAACAATATCACATTTACAACAGGTTACTCCATCATACTTGCATGAATTAAAATCAATTCATCCTATTAATTACTTATCTGCTGAAATTCTAAATTCATAGTCCTTATTCTCATAATGAACTAATTCTAACCCCGAATGCATCCACTAGAATCTCTTCTAATTAAATGGACAATTCAGAATTGCTTTAATACATTCTTTTATCCTTAAATTTCCTAAACGATGCAGCAAGCTTCCTAATAATATATCTGGTAATAGGAGTAGCTTGTTCTAGTGACTTAGATCTATTTGATGAAATTATTTCTCAACAATTCCATCAAGATCTGGTGTATAGAATCTTGTTGTGCACTACAATTTCCTAACTTTTATGAAGACCCATCACAGAAATTAATAATTAATTGGACTACTAACTATTAAATACAAGCTTCATGCTAATATGACTTCGTAACCCAAGAATCTACTCACACATGCTAAAATACGAACACAAACTTATCAACAACATGATTAACGATGAAAACAAGATGAGAGATAGAGAGAAGAAGAGAAACCCCTTTCTATTACAACAATAATGGTAGAGTCACAAACACAAACACTTGATTCCAGTAGTCTCTCCCCATTTTTCTTCCAAAATCGAACAAAATATAATTACTTGATGAACAGTTACAAGATACGTTGATGATAGAAACTATGAATAGGTGTGTAGGTATGTAGAATGAATTCGATGTCAATTCCCAAATGGGTATCATCAATTTATTCCTACTCTCTTTCTAAAGGGGTTCAAAGATGAAAATATACAACTTTTACTAATGGGTATACTGTTTGGACGAACTATTGTAAAAGTCATATTGTTTCTTCTCATTTAATCACGGTCGTGACTTCAAGTTTTCTTCTAATTTCATGCTTCTCAATTCGTCAGTCACGGTCGTGATCTTAACCAAGGTAGGTACTCGCTTTGATAAAGAACTCCTTTCCTCCTCATTCACGACGTGATTCTACTCTTCATGGGAAAAGTTGTGGTCCTTACTTCAAGTTACGGTCGTGATTCTCTTTAAAGTGGAAACTTACTTTGGATTTCTACTTTGTTCATCCACTTCACGTCCGTGACTCTCACTTCCAGAACAGTATATGGCATCTTCATTACAAGTCATGGTCGTGATTATCTTCAAGGTGGGTACTGATTTCTAATTTCTACCCAAGTCACAATAGATCCGACTGTGACTCATGCCCAAATACAGGATTCTTTGCTGCTACTTGAATCACGCCCGTGTCTTTAAATCCTTTGGCCAAATTTCTTCTTTGATTTCTTTTAATCACTCCATTAGGTTCTAATTTGACCTGAAATGAAAATACATACTAATTAAGTATCAATTCTAATACAAAATCTTATCATTAAACTTAAAATTGGACTTAATTTGCTTATTATGAATAGATATAATTCATGCTTATCAGCAAGTAGGAGCTGGAAAGTCTACATAGGCTAGTAGGAGCTAGAAAGTCTATAGGGCGAGCAAGAGCCAGTAAATCTGCAAATATTGATGGTCATATGGGCCTGTAACCTCCTAACCCTTGACATGGAGAGCGTAAATTCCATGCTATACGTGATTTCCGATTAATCATGTGTATTTTGTTTGTTCATTTGATTTGGTGCATTCTCATATGCTTGATTAAACACTTGTTTGCTATATGAAAATGTCTTGTAGATGGAATTATCTCACTAAGCTAGTTTTGCTTATACCCTTATAGCTTTTTGTTACAGTACGATTACCTTTGGTTGGGCCCAAGGAGCCCCGTATATCAGGTACGAGTATAAGCTACTAGGAGTTTTTAGGAGAAGCTATATGTATTTAAGTTTTGAACATAGGCTTTTAAGAAAAATCTCTATAGTAGGCTTATGTTATATTTGTTATTATTCTGTTGAAAGACTTCTAAAGAGGGGGGGATTCCCTTAAGATGATGTAAAGATATTATTATGGAAATCTTATGTTTATTTATATAAGTTCTTGCTTGCTTTTATTATCTACTTAAATGTAATATCCCTGTGAGTCTCCTACTATCTTGGAAGCATGCCTTACATGTGATATCGGATCTCCTGCATGACTAAGGTTATCATTCATTAGCTTTAATATTATATGCGGCGGACTGCCACGTTTAGGGTACCTTCTGGGGCATGACAGTTTAAGTTGGTATCAGAGCGAGGTTTTAGATAAAAGATGGTAGAAGTAGACTTTAATTTAGATAGTAAGATGTTAGAACCTAAGCTTAAGATCTGATCCTCTTCTTGTTCTATTTTGATAGCTAACCTTCCCCGAAGTTAAGCAAAAATCCCGAAATTTCCTTAAGGACCCAGATTAGACCTTTATGAACTACCATCTTAGGTTAAGAGTCCTATGTGAAGAGTTTGCGTTAGTTGGAAGACCCAGAACCGCCCAAGAAATGTTTAAGTTATGGAGCAAAGGTTTGAAACTTTCTTTATGGAGAAACTTGCCCAAAGAACTACGATTCGATGCTGTAAACAGACGAAGGTGGAGTGATGCAGAGGTTATCTACGTGGTAGAAACGATGATGGTTTTTATGTATAGAGAAACCATGCTATAAGAGATGACCTTCATTTAAAGGCGAAAGGAACCCGGTAGGACCTAGACTTTCGAACTTATAACAAGTTAGGACCCCTTTATATCTATGCACATGACGAGCTAGCGGATCACAACGATTGGCTAAAGGAGGATGCAGAAGAACGATTCTACTGGTATGCCGCCTACAGACTTATCGTTCCCATGCCATTAGAATGTAGCATCTAACCAAACTCCATCGGAATGCAGTTTGAAGTAATCCCAGACGAGGATTTCATCATGGAAGATGCCCAAAGGAATGAAGGAAATGGAGAAACAGAAGGTGATCAAGACCCCAGCGAAGACCTGGAACCCGAGGAAAATCCATCCACAACTCCTTAGGAACATAGTCCCCTGATTCCTAGTCCGGTACCCCCGCGAAGGTTGAGTCAGGATATTCCCATGGAGACAGTAGCAAGAAATAACCCAGTGATGACTTCCGACTTAGAAGAAGAAGAAAGGAGAGATGACCAGCAATGGAGGAATGCTTTCGATCCAAGTGGATTTTTGCGAAGAAAATCTCAAACCCTACCATAGCAATGGCACCTGAAGGAGGAGATCAAGAAGAACAAGAGACAATAAATGACACCACTCAAGGAGAAAAGACTTCCATGCATGAAGAAGTATGGCTGTCTCAGGCAGAAATCACCTCAATGTTTAGAGGAAAAAGGATGTCCGTGAGTCAGTATTTACGACAGTTTGTCAAGAAACATAAAGGTTCCACTAGTTGAAGCATGAACCCAGCGCCATCCCCGTAAGGAGAAGAAGATTGAAGAAGGAAGAAGTGAAGGAGATGAGAACAATCCGACAAGTCCAACAAGCCTTTTCCTAGGAGTCGAATAGGCATATCTTTGTAGTGCATGAATGTTCTTACTATTAATGTTGTGTTTTAAATTTTTCCTATTTGGAACAATTATCTTTTGTTGAGAATGGTTCCAACCTTCTCAAAATATGTAAGGGTTATCACCCTCTTTTGTTTTAACGCAAGGTATTCTATGTTTGATTTCATGATTTTTGGATTTGATTGCCTCGAATATTTTCTATGCAAAATGCAATATTTCCAATCTCTTTCCAAAGATTTAAGAAGTCTAAAACTAGAGTAATTAACAGACAAGGTAGGAGAGGTAGAAGATGTGAACGACGCGCCTCTAATAATGTTCCAGCTGAACCAGAAAATCCCCCAGCAGGTCAACAAGCAGCACCACCAAATCCCCTACAAAACTAACAAGGTGATGTTTGGGCTGCAATAAATTAACTAGCTGGTTTAGTCAACAACTTCATGCAGCATGCACAAAAACATGTCACCTCCAGCTGCCAATGCACCTGAAGTGACAGTTAAGGTACTTGCACCACCGGAAGCTGAGTCTCAAACTGCTCCATTGCCAGCACCACCGCCACCTTGACCTTACCAAAGTTCCCTACCATACTTCATCAAAGCAATAGATACTTTGACGAGAGTTTTGGAAATCCAGATGAAGCGGAGGACTGGCTAGCATAGATTTAGAGATCACTTGCTGCATATGAAGTACCTCATCATCTTCGCTTGGATTATGGCACATATATGTTAAGGTTCAACGCCAGAATATGGTGGGAATAAAAAAGTAGGAATTACTACCACGGTGACCTAGGCAACCTTCCGAAGGGAATTCCTGGAAAATTATTTTCCTAGAAGTTTGAGGGTACAATACAGTGGAGATTTCCTTCACATATCTCAGAAAGGAAGGACGGTGGAACAATACAAGACGAAGTTTAGTCGTCTACTTCAATATGCATCGGAATCCTTCAGGCATAGCGAGGAATTGAAGAGGCAAGTCTTCCTGAGTAGCCTAGACGAAGATTTGAGGATGCGTCTGGAGGAGTTGGATCTAAAGACCCTTCGTGAGTTGGTCGAAAGGGCTTGCATTATAGAAGGAGCCAAGAAAATGAAAATTAAAGCACCTGAGAAGCGAGCCTTTGTGTTTGGAAAAAGGGCTCAAGATAGTTACGCCCCCATTTTTTAGAGCAAGAAGTTTAAACCCTTCAATAGTTACAGAGGAAGTGCTAGTGGTAACAAGGAGGCATCCGAGGTCAAAGTGACATGCTGGAAATGTAAGAAGGAACACTATCCGAAGAGGTGCCCCTTGCTCCAACACAAATACTATTTTTGTGGAGACCCCAGCCACAAGATCGGTGACTGTCAGAAGAAGGCTTCTACGTTTGCTTTGCATGTAAGCAAACTGGGCACTTCGCCAATGAATGCCCACAGAGAAAGAATGCCCCAGCTAGACCGTTTGGTTCAATGAGAAGAGCTGCACCGGCGAAGAATGGAAGTGGAGGGAGCAACTCGAGCCGTACTGTAACAGCTGTCCACGAAATGAGGATATATAACTTGGAAAGAAAGTGGGTATGTGAAGAGTCGGATGAAGAAGGAGCGGAGTTAGCAGCCATGGATGAAGATTGTGGCCCAGATTTTGGACTGGCAACAGGTTAGAATAAAAAATCCTCTACCTTTGATGCAAGTTATTAAGAATCCTGTGTTCAATTCTTATGCTAGAAGAATAAGTTTTTATACCCACAAATAGCTTAAGTATACCAGTCTTATGATTAGTATAAAAATTCGAGTGCAGGACATCTACGCATAGCTAGCCGAACCGCTTATGCTCTGTTCGACACGGGAGCTACGTATTCCATTATCACCGTTAGCCTAGCTAAACAAACTAGTTTACCCATAGATACTATCACTACTGGTTTTCAAGTTAAGACCCCCACCTGAAGCATAGTAACAACTAAGGAAGTGCTTAAGGATTGTCCCATGGAGATACAAGGAAGTAACTCTAAGTGTGACCTGATAATCTTAGAAATGAGCAAGTACGAAGTAATCTTAAGAATGAGTTGGTTGACATCTATTAAAGCTTTAGTGGATTGTAGACGTAAAGAGGTGAAGTTTAAGGATCAAAGTGGATGTGAAATAGTGTTCAGGGGAGAATCTACGGTGAAGTTGAACTCATTCGAGTTAATGGATGATGAAGGGATCAATTTAAGTAATATGGACGAAGAAGAAAAGGAGAAACCTGAGTTAGAATCCATACAAGTGGTTAAAGAATTCCCAGATGTGTTCCCTGATGGATTGCCTGGATTACCACCCAAGACGGAAATCGATTTCGAAATCGACTTATCGGTAAACACAGAACCAATATCAAAGGCACTCTACCGGATGGCACCAGTAAAGCTTAAGGAGCTAAAGACTCAGTTGCAAGACTTGTTAGATCAAGGTTTTATCCGATAGAGTGTATCGCCCTGGGGAGCACCAGTGTTATTCGTGAAGAAGAAGGATGGTTCCATGCACTTATGCATCGATTATCAGGAACTCAACAAAGTCACCATCAAGAACAAGTATCCACTCCCAAGGATAGATGACCTTTTTGATCAGCTTCAAGGAGCTAGCGTCTTTTCAAGGATTGACCTACGATCAGGATATCACCAGTTGAGAATTAAACCTGAGGATGTACCTAAGACAGCTTTTAGAACTCACTACGGACATTAAGAGTTTCTAGTAATGCCTTTTGGATTAACCAACGCACCAGCAGCTTTCATGGATCTCATGAATCGAGTATATAAGCCCTTGTTGGATAAGTGCGTAATAGTCTTCATTGACGATATTCTGATCTACTCCAAGACACGAGAGCAACATGAGGAACACTTAAGAATGGCATTACAGACCTTGCGTGAGCATAAGTTGTACGCCAAGCTGTCTAAGTGTGATTTCTGGTTGGATAGGATATCCTTCCTAGGACATGTGATATCTAGAGAAGGAATATCGGTGGATCCTAAGAAGATCAAAGCAGTGATGGATTGGAAACAACCTAAGTTGTGCCGAAGTAAGAAGTTTTCGGGTTGGCTGGATATTATATAAAATTTGTAAAGAATTTTTCTACCATCGCCAAACCCCTCACACAGTTAACTCAAAAAGATGAAAAGTTCATCTAGACAGATAAGAGAGAACAAGGTTTTCAAGAGTTGAAGAGAAGGCTTGTATCTGCCCTAATCTTGATTCTACTAGATTTTGAGAAGCCTTATATGGTTCATAGTGACGCCTCTAGAAATGGTCTTGGATGCGTGTTGATGCCAGATGGAAAAGTGATCGCTTATGCATCACGACAACTTAGGCCTCATGAACTGAATTACCCCACTCATGATCTGGAGTTAGTCGCCGTTGTGTTTACGCTTAAGTTATGGAGACATTACCTGTATGGACAAAGATGAGAAATCTACACCAACTATAAGAGCCTCAAGTATCTATTCATGTAGAAGGAGTTGAATATGCGACAACGAAGATGGTTAGAACTCATCAAAGATTATGACCTTGGGATAAATTACTGTCCAGGGAGAGTAAACGCGGTTGCAGATGCCCTGAGTAGAAAGAATTATGGAGAAGTAGCTACCTTACTCACAGATAAGAAGGAGCTAATGAGGGAATTTGAAAGAATGAGTATTGAATTCATAGGACAAGTGTGGAAGCGGAAATCGCCAGCCTAGTCTTGGAACCCACCTTAGTGGAGAGAATCAAGGAAGCCCAAAGATATGACGAGACGATTCAGAAGATTAAGGAAGAGGTACAAGAAGGAAACTACACCGATTTTACCATAGATGAGGATGAAGTGGTACGAATGAAAGGAAGGTTATGTGTTCCAGATGATGACGATATGAGGAAGGAAATCATGAATGAAGCACATCATTCAGGATATACCATGCATCCAGGAGGAACTAAAATGTATCAGGACCTGAAGAGCTACTACTGGTGGAACGGCATGAAGAGAGACGTGGCAAATTTTGTGCTAAAATGTCCCACATGCCAACAAGTGAAAGTGGAGCACCAAAGACCTAAAGGACTTTTGAAACCCCTATCGATACCCGAATGGAAATGAGATCAAATCACAATGGATTTTATGTGCGGATTACCGAGGACTTCTGCAGGATATGATGCTATTTGGGTCATAGTGGATCGATTAACAAAGACAGCACATTTCCTCCCAATCAACATGACATACTCCATGGATAAGTTGGCAAGAATATACATAAGGGAGATAGTGCGATTGCATGGAGTGCCTGCGGGAATAGTTTCCGACCGAGACCCAAGGTTTGTGTCTAAATTTTGGACGAGCTTACAAAGATGTATGGGAACAAAGTTACACTTTAGTACTGCTTATCACCCTCAAATAGACGGTCAATCAGAGAGGATGATACAGACTTTAGAAGATATGTTGCGAGTTTGTGTGATAGAGTTTAAAGGAAGTTGGGACGCACACCTACCTTTGGTAGAGTTTGCCTACAACAACAGCTTATTCCACGATGTAGATGCCACCTATGAGCATTGTATGGAAGACGATGTCGATCACCATTGTTCTAGGACGATGTACAAAAGTTGAGCATCAGACCTGACTTGGAACAGATGCGACGAAGGTGCGGATCATCTAATAGAAGATGAAGGAAGCACAAGATAGGCAAAAGAGCCGGGAGATATGAAGAGACGAATGCTTGAGTTTGAAGTTGGAGACCATGTGTACTTGAAAGTAAATCCCATCAAGAGTATTCACCGAGTTCGGGCACAAGGAAAGTTGGGCCCACGTTATGTTGGACCTTTGAAGTGCTTGACAGAGTAGGAGATCTTGCTTATCGTCTGACACTCTCTCCTAACCTATCTAGAATCTATAATGTATTCCACGTATCAGTTCTACGGAAACATGTGTCAGATCCTACCAAGATTGCAGAACTGGAACCAGTTCAGTTGAAAGAAAATCTCACATACGAGGAGCACCCAGTTCAGATCCTAGATCACAAGGTACAGAAGCTTCAGAACAAGGAAATCAAGTATGTAAAAATTCTATGGAAAAACCACTCGCATGAGGAAGCAACCTGGGAGGCTGAAAGCGACATACGCCAGAAGTATCCGAGTTTATTTAAAAAATCAAGTATGAACTTCAAGTTTTGAGGACAAACTTTCTTTAAGGGGAGTAAGTTGTAAATCCCGAAGTTTTGAATTCAAATTAAAGCTTAAATCCTAATTAGAAGTCAACCGGATTTCTAAAGTCAACAAAACCCTAGTTTACCGTAACCGTTTAAGTCTAGCATTCCTGTTTAAGAAAACCCTAAGGGAGTAAGAAAGAGTTTAGTGAGTAGAATAGTTCGTAATCTCAAAGAAGCCTAAAAGATCAGTTTAGTAAAACCACGACTCGTTTTAAACCCAATCGGACATAGTTCTTGAAAAACGTGTCTCGGAGCTCGGAATAGTAAAAATATTCCGAATATACCATTAGACTCGTAAAAATATAATATTTTCAAAAATATTAATTTCATAATTTTTCGGTAGCTAAAAATATCAGATATCGCATTTATACGCGTATTTTCTTACTATCAGTACTTAAATTGTCATGTCTACTTTACATTACACTATTTACTACTATTCTACACTATTTATCTATCTCTACTTTTTCTTACAACCTACTCTTACAACCCATACACCTATTTCTTACACATTTTCATTTCCAATATAACTTCACATCTTTCATATCTTACTTTTAATTAACAAAAATACAAAAAAAAAAAAAAAAAATTCCTCCCTCTTTCCTCTCAAAATGCGCTGGCCCCTTCTCTCCTCTTAAATTGTTTTAATTTTCAATTATTTAATTAACACAAATTATCTCACATTTCCTAAATAAATACCCCACTTACTTCCACTTCTTTCACACATTTCTTCTACTAAAGCTACTCTATCAAATTTCTTCAGAATTTCCTCTCAAGAGTTCTCTCTAGTTTAGTTC
Organism: Combretum micranthum; assembly: GCA_024138025.1. Taxonomy (NCBI): domain Eukaryota; kingdom Viridiplantae; phylum Streptophyta; class Magnoliopsida; order Myrtales; family Combretaceae; genus Combretum; species Combretum micranthum. Next base: position 94,186 of record JAMXBD010001982.1, on the reverse strand, counting down.
CTTTAGGTGGAGAGGACCCAAGATCACCTTTTCGAAGGATTTTACTTCGATTTGATCTACGACAGGGGTGAGTTAATCATTACTAAGTTAGATTTCCTTGTTTTGTGCTTGTAAGTAGAAGCACTAACAATTAAGAAGATAAATGAATAATTGTTGTGTGACTTGGAAATTATGATTGGTTGAATATAAATTAAGAATATCGAAAGAAGGTTTGATAATAAATTTGATTCTTGTATTGATATGATAAAAATTGTGTTGATCGCCTTTTAACTTGAAACTAAATTATTTGGTTAAATATATGTTGAAATTAATTCATGATATCATAATTGTGAGTTACATTCATTTCACTACTATTCTTTGTGTGGGAAACGAGGAAATGGTGGTGGTGGCTAGAGGAAGACAGAAAGTCTACATGGGCTGGTAGGAGCCAGAAAGTCTATTGAGTGAGCAGGAGCGGTAAATCTGTAAATATTGATCGTCGTATGGGCCCTGTAACCTCTACTTGACATGGAGGGCGTAAAATTCCATGCTACACTTGATTTCCGATTAATATGTGTATTTGTTTGTGTTTGATTTGGTGCATTCTTATGCTTGATTAAAAACATTGTTGCTATGGAAGTATCTTGTGGTGGAATTATCTCACTAAGCTAATTTTGCTTATGCCCTTATAGCTTTTTGTTACATCGATTACCTTTGGTTGGCGCCAGGAGCCCCGTATGTCAGGTACGAGTATAAGCTACTAGGAGTTTTTGGGAGAAGTTATATGTATTTAAGTTTTGAACATGGTTCTAGGAAAAAATCTCTATAATAGGCTTATGTTATAGTTGTTATTATTTTATGAAAGACTTCTAAAGGGGGAATACCCCTAAGATGATGTAAGGATATTATTATGGAAATTCTTATGTTTATTTATATAGGTTCTTACTTGCTTTTATATCTATCTTAAATGTAATACCCCTGTGAGTCTCCTATATCTTGGAAGCACGCCTTGGATGTGATATTGAAGCTCCTACATAACTAATATTGTCATTCATTAGCTATTTTTATGTGCGGGAGAACTACCACGTTTAGGGGTACCTTTCGGGCATGACAAGAAAAGTAATGTATAAGTTATGATTTGGTTAGAGGTGTATTGGAAAAGTAAAAAATAAAAAGTAAAAAAATAGGTGTATAGGTGACAAGAATAGGTAGTAAGAAAAAGTAGAGATAGGTGAATAGTAATGAATAGTAAAGAAGTAAAATGAATAGTAAACAAGATTAAAAGTCACCAGTTGTAAGAAAAATACGCTTTTAATTGAGATATCTATAATTTTAATTATCGAAAATTACGAAACTAATATTTTTGGATTTCTTATATGATTACTAGTCTAACGGAATAAATGGAATATTTTTACAGTCCGGTGTTCTCGGGCACAATTTTCAGAAACTGATCCCGTTCGGAAATGAAAAATACTGGAAATTGACGAATCTAATATTTTTATACTTCCTTATATTATTACGAACTATTATGAATCATTAACTCAATTTCATTGTCTAGAGTTTAAGAGTGTGGGATTGTCAGATCTAAACTCTAGGGTTTTGACATAGGTTTTTGTTGACTAGGGTTTCCGGTCGACTTTCGGTTCTAGGTTTTGAACTTAAAAATCATCGTAAAATTTAAGGGTTTACAATTAAGGAGGCGACACCACCACGGCCAACACATCATTGCATATAGCTTATTATAACTACTATACATCATTTTATGTTGTGTTTTCTACCTATTAATATATTAATGTTTGATTAAAACTAATGCCATTCATATAGAAATCCTTATTCTAGATGTGTACAAGGTAATTGGAAAATCGATGGATCACAAAAAATTTCCAAAACTCATAATATTCTCAAATCATAAACTTTGTTAACAATGTCAGGAAAAATAACAAATCCATGAAAATAAATAGTTTCATAAGTGTAACAAATTTCCAAATAGAAATTAACCATAAGGAATTCTCATTTGCACAGCTGTCACACATCCTACCTCTAATGAAAAGATCGTTAAACATAAATTGGTTATTCATATAATGGAGTCAAATTTAAGAGACTTGGTTTGTAACCTGATGCACACATTAAATGAAGCCTATTTTTGTTACATTATTCAAAATGCCACTCACAAGGGACAAACACCACCATAATCTCGGTCACAGTTTTGGTAACAATCCTCTATGCATTTAATAGCAAGCGAAAGCAAACATGTGAAGTAATAGCAGTTAGTGTGGTGGAAACTTGCGTCCTTCACATGCATTGAGGAGGCGGGCATCACCACGACGAGCAACATGATTGCAAATAACTTATTAGTACTACTACCATCCATTTGTGTTATGTTTTGTATCTATTAATTGCATATAAATTTTTTATTAAAACTCATGATATATCATATAGAAATCTTTATTCTAGATGCATACAAGGTAATTGAAAATTATGGATCACATAAAGTTTCCAAAAACTCTTAATATTCTCAATTCATGAACATGGTTATGAATGTTGACAAAATACAAAATCTATGAAACTAAACAGTTTCAAAATTCTAATGAATTTTAAAATATAAATTAGTCCTAAGGAAATATCTATTCAAGGTAGTCCAGATTATCTCATTTGCACAGCTATCAAACATCTTACATCTAATGAAAAGATCATTTAATTAAACCTCAATTGGTTATTCATATAGTGGAGTCAAAGTTAAGAGACATGGTATGTAACATGAAGTACACAATAAATGAGGGCAATTTCTGTTACATTATTCAAAATGCTACGCCCTAAAGAAAAAAACTATCATTATCTCAGTTGCACTTTTGGTAACATTCCTCTAGGCATTGAAAAACAAGTGAAAATAGACATGCGAAGTAATAGCATTGGCATAGTAGAAACGTGCATCGTTCGCCTTCATTAAAGAGGTAGACACCACCACGATCATTATCATCATTGCTAATATCTTATTACAATTACTATGATCCATTTTATGTTATGTTTTCTATCTATTAATTACATATTAATGTTCGATTAAAACCGATGCCATATATAGAAATCTTATTTAGATGCATACTGGTAATTAGACAACTGATGGATCACATAAATTTTTCAAAACTCATAATATTCTCATATCATGAACTTTGTTAACGATGTTTGGCAAAATAACAAATTCATGAAAATAAATAGTTCCATAAATCTAACGAATTTCTAAATAGAAATTAACCATAAGGAAATCTCTATTCTGGATGGTCTAGATTATTTCATTTGCACAGCTTTCATACATCCTACCACTAATGAAAACAATCGTTTCATTAAACCTAAATTGGTTATTAGTATAATGGAGTCAAATTTATGAGACTTGGTATGTAACATGAGGCACTCATTAAATGAAGGTAATTTTTGTTACATTATTCAAAATGCCACCCTCAGGTACAAACAGTACCATAATCTCGGTCACACTTTTGATAACAATCCTATAAGCATTTAAAAAAAAAAGTGAAAACAAACGTGTGAAGTAATAGCATTTAGTGTAGCAAAAACTTGCATCCTTCGTCTCCATTAAGGTGGAAGGCATCGCCACGACCAACAGCATCATTGCAAATAACTTATTACAACTACTTATATCCATTTTTAGTTATGTTTTATATCTCTTAGTTACATATGATTGTTCGATTAAAACTCATGCTATATCATATAGAAATCCTTATTCTAGATGCATACAAGATAATTGGAAAACTAAAGGATCGCATATGGTTTTCCAAAAAATCTTTATATTATCAACTCAAGAACATTGTTAACAATGTTTGAAAAACAACAAATCTATGAAAGTAAACACTTTCAGAAGCCTAATGAATTTCCAAATATAAATGAATCATAAAGAAATCTCTATTCTGGATGGTCCAGATTATCTCATTTGCATAGCTATTGCACATCCAACTACTAACGAAAAGATCATTTAATTAAACCTAAATTTGTTATTCATATAGTGTAGTTAAAGTTAAGAGACATGGTACGTAACATGACAAAGCAATAGATGAAGGCAATTTTCTATTAAATTTTTCAAAATGCCACTTCCTAGGGACAAATGATGTCATAATCTCGGTCACGCTTTTTGTAAAATTCCTCGAAGCATTTAAAAGCAAGTGAAAAGAGACATGTCAAGTAATAACACTTAACATAGTAGAAATTTGCAACCTTCACCTCCATTAAGTAGGCAGGCATCGCCATGATTAGTAGCATTATTGCAAATAACTTATTACAATACTACATCCATTTTTGTGTTTTGTTTTTCTATCTAGTAATTACATATTAGTGTTCAATTAAGTCAAGTTGTATCATATAGAAATCTTTATTCAAGATGCATACGAGGTAATTGGAAAATTGATTAATCATAAAATTGTCCAAAATTTCTTAATATTTTAATTCATGAAAAGTGTTAATAATGTTTGAGAAAATAACAAATCCATGAAAATAAACAGTTCCACAAGTCGAACCAATTTCCAAGTATAAATTAATCATAAGGAAGTGATGATCTAGGTTATCTCATTTCTGCAGCTTCCACACATCCTACCACTAAAGAAAGATCGTTTAATTAAACTAAATTTGTTATTCATATAATGAATTCAAAGTTAAGAGACTTGGTATGTAACGTGAAGCACACATTAAATGATATCAATTTCTGTTACATTATTTAAAATGCCACCCCTTAGGGACAAACGCCACCATAATCTGATCACACTTTTGGTAACAATCTCTAAGCATTTAATAGGAAGTGAAAACAAACATGTGAAGTAAATACCACTTAGTGTTGCAGAAACTTGCATCCTTTACATGCATTGAGGAAGCGGGCATCACCACAATCAGCAGCATCATTGCAAATAACTTATTACAACTACTACCATCCATTTTGTGTTGTGTTTTCTATCTATTAATTACATATTAATGTTCCATTAAAACTCATGCTATATCATATAGAAATTCCCATTCTAGATGCAAACAAGGTAATTGGAAAACTGATGGATCACATAAAGTTTTTAAAAACTCTTAATATTCTTAGTTCATAAATATTGTTAACAATGTTTGAAACAACAAATCCATGAAAATAAACAATTTCAAAAGTCTAATGAATTTCCAATTATAAATTATCCTTATGCAAATCTCCTTCCACTAATGAAAAGATTGTTTAGTTAAACCTTAATTGTTATTCATATAGTGGAGTCAAAGTTAAGAGACATGGTATGTAACATGAAGCACACAACAAATAAAGGCAATTTTTGTTACATTATCCAAAATTCCACCTCCTAGGAACAAACACTACCATAATCTCGATCACACTTTTGGTAACTATCCTCTAAGCGTTGAAAAGCAATTGAAAGCAAACATGTGAAGTAATATCACTTAGCGTAGCAGAAACTTGCATCATGGAGGCAAGCACTACCATGACCAACAGCATCATTGCAAATAACTTATCACAACAAATATAATCCATTTCTTGTTGTTTTTCTATACCTTAATTTCATGTTAATGTTTGATTAAAACTCATGCTATATCATATAGCAATCATTATTCTAGATGCGTACAAGTAATTGGAAAACTAATGTATCACATAAAGTTTCCAAAAACTCTTAATATTCTCAATTCATGAACATTGTTAAGAATGTTTGACGAAATAAAAAATCCATGAAAATAAGCAATTTCAAAAGTCTAATGAATTTCAAAATATAAATTAGTCCTAAGGAAATCTCTATTCTGGTGGTCCAGATTATCTCATTTGCATAACTATCGCACATCCTACCACTAATGAAAAGATCGTTTAATTAATCCTCAATTGGTTATTCATATAGTGGAGTCAATGTTAAGACATGGTATGTAACATGAAGCACACAATAAATGAAGGTAATTTCTGTTACATTATTGAAAGCGCTACCTCCAAGGACAAACACTACAATAATCCCGATCGCACTTTATGTAACAATCCTCTAGGCATTTAAAAGCAAGCGAAAATAGACATTTGAAGTAATAGCACTTAGCATAGCAGAAAGTTGCATCTTTTGCCTCTATTATGGTGGCGAGCATCACCACGACCACCAGCATCATTGCAAATAACTTATTATGACTACAACAATCCATTTTTGTGTTGTGGTCTCTATATATTAAGTACTTATTAATGTTCGATTAAAACTCAGGCTATATCATATTGAAATCCTCATTCTAGATGCATACAAGATAATTGGAAAACTGATGGATTACATAAGTTTTCCAAAAACTTTTAATATTCTCAATTTATGAAAATTGTTAATAATGTTTGATAAAACAACAAATCCATGAAAATAAACAGTTTCTCAAGTCTAACGAATTTTCAAATATAAATGAATCCTTCATCAATCTCTATTGTGGATGGTCCAAGTTGTCTTGTTTACACAACTGTTACACATCCTACCACTAATGAAAAGGTCATTTGATCAAAACGTAAATTGGTTATTCATATAGTGGAGTCAAAGTTAAGAGACTTGGTATGTAACATGAAGCACACAAGAAATTAAGGCGATTTCCGTTACATTATTCAAAATGACATCCTTAAGAACAAACAATACCATAATCTCGGTTACACTTTTGGTAACAATCCTCTTAGCATTTAAAAGAAAGTGAAAGCAAACATGTATAGTAATAGCACTTAGCAAAGCAGAAACTTGCATCCTTTGCCTCCATTAGGGAGGCGGGCATCACCATAACAAATAGTGGTTTGAACACAGTTCTATTGGTCTAAGTTAAATTTCAAACCATTTTAAAGACTAAGAAGTTGAAGTTTGCAAAAATTGATAAAGCTAATTGTTTCTTTTCAACTTTGAATAGCAACTATCGATTTTAGGCAAGCGCACTTACTGATGTAACATAGAAAATATTAGGTCATATTCCAAGGGATCGTTGGCATCTACCATATTCACATTTCGTCTATTATTTAGCCAAAGAAAATTCAAAAGATCATATTGAAAACAGAAGCTATACTAATGTTTATTGCTATGCACAAATGTTCTTAGGGCAAAATAGAAAATGGGTTTGCAAAAATGCAAAACGACTGCCCAGGGATTGTTTAAACCACTAGATTTTATGTCAAGTCTTAAGTTCAAACCTTAGAACTGGAAGTCAACCGAAAACCTTAAAGTAAACAAAACTTATATCAAACCCTAGAATTTAGACCTGGCAATCCCGCTGTAAGCTCCGGAAAATTTCAATAAATAATTTCAAGATGAACTTCGAAAATAAACCTTAAAAATCACTCTAAATTAAATCCGAATTTCAACCAGTCTTAAATCACGAACGAATTTGAAAAATTTCCGAATCTTGGGAAAAATAAGAATTCTAAAAAACAAAGTAAGAACTCAACATACTACAATTCCAAAACCACTACGTACGACAAACTCCATACATGACTCCGACTTATAAAATCGGGTAATATAAAGCCCAAAAACAAATTATTAAAAAGTAAATAATGATTGACTTTTGAAAATATAACTCAATTCAAGAATTCTGAAAACATTAAGAGATATTAAATACTTACAAAAATAAAATTTAAAATAAATTTCTCAAATTAAATATGTTGTATAAACATAAATATCAGTTTCTAAATTGGCAAAGGTCTAAACCGGAAAATCACCCGAAAACCCTAACCAGAATACAATAGTGTAAGGCCGGCAATCTAGCACCTCTAACCCTAGAGGCAGAGATGTAGTTTAAATATGTAGAATAGCTCATAGCAATATGAGTTTGTTTAAAAGTATCAGATTGGTAAATTTTTGACCTATTTCGAACCTGTTCGGATATAGACTTCGAAAAGCGTGACCCGGGGCTCGAGATATCAAAAATATACCAATAGTACCGTTAGACTCGTAATTTCATAAGATTTCTAGATATATCAGTTATATAATTTTTCGGGTTATAAAAGTTACAGTTATAACCTTTTATCATATTTCCGTTATTACCGGTAATTGATTAGTCTTTTGCACTATTCATTTTTATTTTATTACAAAATTTTATTATTCCTATAAAGTCTTATATTTTTAGATAAATATTTTATATGTTATAGAAAATTTTGTTTTTCTAAAATTTAGTTCGTTTCGGGTCTTTACGAGATCAGATTCTGTTTAAGACCCGATACTAAATATAAAATAAAATAATTTAATAATTGAAAAATATTTGAAACATATTTTTATTTTCATAAAATAATTTTTTTTAGAATTTTTTGGGTTATAAAAATATTATTTATAGCCCATATTCGCGTATTTTGATCATATCGGTAACATATTTGTTAAAATACTAAAATAATTCAAATAATTATTTAATTTTAATTATGAAAAACTGCTACAATTATTTGGAATAATTTTTATAATTTTATTTTATTTTGTTTTATTTTATTAAAAAAGTACTCTTACAACCCATACTTTCAAGTACACCTTTTACACATCACTTCTTTTTCACTTCAATCTTTTACACTTTATTATATCAATTCATGGCAGATTTTTGACCCTATTTATGGCTGCCATTGTTCTTCATTTACTCCATTTTGACCAATTTAATTATTTTCTCTCCTTCTTAAGAAAGTTACATTACACATTAATTATACAATTCAATTTTGAGTCAAATTTCAAACAACACTCTCTCTCCTCTCTCTCTAATTCACGTGGAAGCTGTCCTCCCTCCCCAAAATCTGCCTTGTTTTATTTTTTTTCTTCATTCATTCATTTAATACACTTAATTTCTCTCTCTCCTTCATTTACTCATTCCTTCCTTTTTCATTCTTTAGTCTTTCTCTCTCATTTTCCTCTCTTTCTTCTTCATTTCCTCTTGTTCCTCCATGAAAAACAAGCTGCCCCCTTCTCCTTTCATGGCTTCCACACTTCATTTTAAAGATTTCTAAGCCAATCTTCTTCCCAAAGCTCCATAGGTGATATAGGTAAAGTGTAATGAAGTTTCATGCATCAAATGACCTTCCATAAGCTTAAAAGCTTAGGATGATGATGCCAAAAATGAAACACTCTCTTCTCTCACTTTTATTATCTTGTATTATAGGTATTTTCTTGTTTAAAGTTGTTATATTTTGTAGATCTAAATTTTTGTAGCTTTGATTTTCGTTTATGCCATAGATCTTGTTATTTAAGTTGTTATATTTGTTATTTCTTATGATTTATCATAATCCATCATCCACATGTGTTCATGTACTTATAACTAGTTTAGAAAACTAGATCTAGAGTTTTGAGTTCATAAAATGCATTAGATCTTTGTTTTATGTCATGAGCAACTTGTGATAGCATGATGATGGTAGGAAGTTGTAGAAACTCAAGATCTATTTATTTTCAACAAAAAAATCAATTTTGAAAATTCGGATGAAAAGGAACCATATTTAGAAAAGTGGTTTTTCAACTTCAAAATGTGTATTTTTCATTTAAAATGAAGGGCTTAGGGTATAGATACCATAAATGAAAATTTTGATAAGTAAAGTTTAGATCCATGATGTTTATAGCTTATTACATGCATTTGTTTTATGTTTATGTTCATATTAAGTATAGATCTTAGTTATGAACTCAAACAAAATTGTGAAATTCGTATTTTGGCAAGACCATATTAAAAACCACTTTCCAAGTGTCAAAATGTAATTTTTACTTAAGAAAATGAAGGCTTAATATATGTATATCATCAAGACTTCTTTTACAAGAATCAATGATTTTCAAAAGTTATTTTCAAATAAAAATTCATTTTCGGATTTTGGCCAAGGCCTATTTTAAAAACATGTTTTCCAACTCAAAAATGAAGTTTTTTTTAAGAAATGAAAGGCTCTTAGGATAGGATATGTAAGGAATGGATTTTCATGAGCTTAGATAGATTTTATCAAAAGATATAACCAAAAATGAATTTGTAAATTCGGATCCCAACTAAGACTAATTTTTAGAACCATGTATCAACTCCAAAACTCATGTTTTATGTGAAAAATGAAGTATATAGGTAATAGATATCATTAAGCAATGATTTTTACAAGTTAAAATGAGTTTAGGCATGAATAAGGTGTTAAACAAGTAATGGAATTAAAATGAAAAATTTTGAGTTAGTGATCAATTGTCAAATTCGTAATTTGAGATGATTCATAAGTAATCACTTAGTATTTGAGCTCAAATTGCAAGTTTTATGTGTTAAATGAAGTCCTTAGGTAATTGATATAGTAAAGCCTTAAATTTTAATGTTTTAAACAAGTTTTCCCCAAATGAATCATTCAAAAAAATGGATTTTCTAAAATTCGGATTTTTGAGTAAATCATATTGGAAAACATATTTACAAAGAGTAAAATGAAAATTTTTATGTAGAAATGAAGGTCATAAGTAATAGATATAATGAAGACTCAATTTTAACAAAAATAACTATATTTTCTTAAGTAATAAACCCAAAACAAATGGAAATAATCAAAGTTAGGAAACTAGTATCCTTAAAAGTAGTTATCCTTGAAGTCTTGTAATATAAGGAGTTATGAAATTTTCTTTTAGCAAGAATCATCAAGACCATGCATACATTAAGCTCATCTCATGTCATTCATGTTAGGAAATCATTCGTATTGCATGTATAGCCAATTTCTATAGTAGGAACATTACAAATTCTTACAAAACTATTTTTCGGAAATTGAAATTGTTGCTGCCCTAATCTGATATGACCTTTTCGAAGCTTCAATGTTTTCAAAAATTAAATATAATATTAGAATTAGGTAGATCTTTCGAAGTAGATAGAAATCGATATATAATTTGCGAGATTCCGAGTTAAATGACCAAGTTATGGCCGTTTTAAGTTGGAATTCCTACTTAGGACGCGAATTACGAATTTGATAGTTCGTATGAAGTCGTTGGATTAGTTTGAGTTGAAATACTTATTAGAGTATTTCTTCCTTTTTAGGTGATCCTGAATTCGATGATTCCCTACCACCGGGTTATTATAGAAGACCGGTGATCCAATGGCCGAGTGAGTTTTCTCATTGTTTCGTTACCTTGATTGTACTTGTAGTTAGTTGCATTAGAACTATAGGAACAAGATAAAAATCGATATGAATGGGGATGGGCTATATGATGAGACTGTGATGAATGTGTGCCAAAAATACTAAAGCATATCGAAACCACGATTTGATTGGATAACTACACCGTTCATATTATTTCTGTTATATGTGTGATATGGATTGGTCACTCTAAAGAATGTATAAATATTTTTACCTAAGCAAAAAAAAAAAATTTAAATTGGTCATGCATCGCATTGATATATTGCATTGGTAGCATGCTACTCCTACGCAGGTCGATCGGTATGGTCCGTGGATGACTCGTTTGGATAACGAACCCGGTGCCAGAGCTCATTCAGGGGTACTAAGGCGCATGTGGATGCATTCTTGGATGAGCCTAGCCGAGTTGAGTGCTAAAAGCCGAGGGCTTAGGGACTAGATGCGGTCGTGTAGACTCAATACCATTCCTAACCCAAAATACGGAGGGCGTAAATCCGTTCTGTGTGTGGGTTCCAGATACCCATACATAATTGCTTGCTCACATGTTTGTTCATGCATAGCATATGATTGATAAATAACTTGTTTGTTATGGTACGGAACTAAGGGAATTCTCACTAAGTAGTGTAGCTTATACCCCAATAGTTGTTTAAATGAGCAGGTTATTTCAAGAATGCAAGTGGGGACCGAATTGGTTAGAGCCGGGAGTGACACCGGGATCTTGGCAAAGAATACGAATGTTGAAGTTACCAGCTAGTTTTATTATTTGCCTTGTAATAGTTTTTCGTAGTAGAATCTTTTGATGAAGTGTAATTGAAGTTTAATGATTTGTATTATGAAGTATAGTGATTTGTATCTGAAGTATAGTAAATTTGTATTTCCTTTACATTGTTACTCAAGCTATATCAACGTAAAATGTATTACTCCGATGAGTCTCCTCCATGTGTTAGACGCCTTGTACATAGTATGGAAGCCTTCGCGTGACTGAAGTGGTCATTCTTAGGCTTTAATATTGTGTACGGCGGATTGCCACATTTAGGGTACCCTTCGGGGCGTGACACCCACGCTTTTAAACCCTAGACAATGGAATTGAAATAATTGTGGATAATAGTTTGTAATAATATAGGAAAGCTTAAAAATATTATATTCACTGATTTTTAGTGTGCTTCGAATCTAAACAAGATCAGTTTTGGAAGACTATGCTCCCATACACCATATAGTAAAAATATTCCAATAACACCGTCAGATTCATGATAATACAAGGATTTCAATAATATCAATTTTATAATTTTTCGGTAGCTAAAAATATCATATATCACAATTATACATGTTGTTTCTTTACTACCGGTAAATTATTAGTCTTGTTTACTATTCATTGTCATATTCTACTATTTATACTATTCATCTATCTCTACTTTTTCTTACTACTTATACATCTATTTTCTTACTTTTTACCTTTCTCATACATCTTTAATCACATCATATCTTATACATTACTTGCTTTCTCTTTACAAAATACAAATTAAATAATTCTCTCCCCCTTGTCCTCATCTTTTTTTTTCATTTTCATTTTATTTAATTACACTTAATTTTCCTCTATCTTCAACTATAATATCCCATTTCCCTTCACTTCTTTCATACTTCTACTTTTACATAACAAAACTCTATCAAAATCTCTCTACAAATTTCTCTCTACCAAAAATCCTCTCCAATCAATTCTTTCCAACTTTATTTCCTCTACACAAAAACCATCTTCCACATATTACTACCTATATATTCTTACAACCTTCACTTTTTTTCTTCAACAAATACACACCTTTAGGTAAAAATTCTTACATTTATTTTTCCATGTCATATAACTTAGTATGACCATGGTGTTATTTCTTAATGCTCATATGAATTATGAAAGCAACAACATGTTCATGTTTTGTTCTTGCACATGCCAAGAATTCTCAATATGTTATTTTGTTATATTTGCTAGTGATGTGCCCTAGGCTATATGGATTCTTTATCATTTGTATGTTTATTATCAAGTCTTTTAATTATCAACGTTATTTTTGGCCTATTTACTTTGGTAATGTTATTCCTTGAATATTTAGTTATACCTTATGTCGTTAAAGTATGTGACTTTAATAGTAAACCATAAGCTGAATTATAACTTTATTCTAAATTATCCTAGTCACTCATTATGTGGAATGATAATGAATAAAGACTAGTATGATTGTTGTATGATGATCAAGTTTTACTGATCATGGATATGGGATATCAGTTTAGCACATAGATACAAATAGGAGTGTATTGTATTGGATTTGACCAACTATAAGAAACTGTATGGATCAATGCAGTAAGTATTTTCTTATTTACAATGTGTTTTAGTCATTTGACCTAATGGCACCATGGATTCCTATATAGCAGTTTCCATGTTTTGATTCATCTCTTCATCATCTTAACGGATGATTGTAAGAATAAACTTGAGCATGCAATATGTTATATAGAGGAATGTAGTGTTAGTAAGGGATTTGTTCATCTCATTAATTTAGAGAGATATCTATCAGGCCTCTTGATGAGTAAGACTGAGAAATGCATGGCCATGCTCGAATGAATTGATAAAGGGTTATCAATATCATTTGTTTTAGTCAGTCAAACTCTAGATTCAAGAAATAAGTAATTAGACAATATAAGAGTGTTTTGATCCACACCTATGTTTGATTATAAGATATCGTGTAACAAAAGAACTGAATGACTAACTGTTAGTAGGTAAGTCGGATCATCGATCTTCACTAAAATTGGGTAGACATAATGTCTTGCTAGAGACAAATTAGTCTTGTAGTCCTAAAAAAGAATGTTTAAGAGCTTACTACCAATTTTAAATGAACCTACAGGGTCACACACAAAGAATGAATAAAATGGATCTTCGATAATCATATTGGGAATTGATTATATTTATTTGTCGATTTTAATTAGATTAAAATTAACAAATAAATAAATTCGGATAATAAGGATATATATGTCTTTCTACATAAACCTTAATTTGTTTAGGGTAATTTAAAGAGACATAACCCTTATATATATCACTATATATATTCTCCACTAGGTTAATTTTTCAATCATCTGACGCTGGCCGTCATTTAGAAAGAAATTTCATAACCTAGAAAGAGAGTGTGAGGGATTCCCAAAGGTCGAAACTTTTTCGACGTGCTAGCACACGCAAAGATCCAATTCATTCATGTGGATACCGGTAGAGGGAATTGGTGTAATCTGCATCTCCTTTGATCCCATCATCAAGACAAAAAGGTACACGATTCCCTTTTCTTTCTGATTTAATTGGAGCGCTTGGATCCAATTGGGAATTAAAAAAAAAAAACGATTTTCCGCTGCACGATTCAGATTTGGATCGAAAATTCCCAACAATATTATGTTATTGTTACACCAAAGGATACTCTAAACACAACAGTCTACCACATTCGATATCCAAACTCAAGTATGATAACCTTAGTCACTCCATGAGTTTAAACACCGGGTACAAGGCTCACGTTCAACATATAGGGAACCATACTTTGAATCGAAATAGTTTAAGCAAACATACATAGCAATAAGAATATAAATCATAATAGTTATATCTAGATTTGATCTATTACATGATCTAAGGGGCATACCCATCAAAATATTAAGAGTTCTTAAGTTCTCAAAAGTCTCTTACAACAACCATCATATATATGGATTAAGGAGATTCAACTAGAAGTCTATGCCAATATCTAGGTCCTAACTTCAAAAAAAAAAAAAAAAAAAGCTCCCTAAATTCTAGAAGTTGTACCTAAGGAAAGTAACCTCTCAGAGATAGCTATAAATATTCATACTGCAACAGGAAACTATGGGGGTATAAGCTTACGAGCTTAGTGAGTTCCACTTCCCAAATTAAATACTCAACAAGCAAAATATGACAGACAAGTTATATTAACAACCATATGAAATGCACAAGCACGTGAGCATATAATACATAAGACCTTCCAAAAGTTTTATGTTAAATGGATTTACGCCCTCCATTCGGGGTTAGGTGTTTCAGGCCCATACGACCATAGATTTTAATTTTTCTCATTTATATTGTGGTTGATACAAGTGCCCACCCACACACATTTTTAATTCTGGCCCTTATGCCAACATTCGAGATTACAGGCCCCTTGCTACCCAGCTATTATGCCTTCTTCCCATAAAGGTATAATAACCTATGCAATGTGACTCACATATGGTATGCATGGCCAATTTGATTATAAGATCATGGTATATATATGGTAGACATATCCATTCTATACTAAATCATACAAGTATTCACAACAAGCTCATTTCGATATTCTTATCATCGATTCACCCAAGTAGAAATCATATACACACAATCAAATTTTTATCTTGCCCTAATTTTAATGCCACTAACATTACAAGCACAAGCACAAGCACAATCACAAGCATATAATTTAATGATAGTGAACTCACTTTGCCATTGCATGAAAATCTACTTAATCGTAATACTCTTCGGGAAAGTCTAATCCGTCTCCCAAGTCTCCTAATCAAAAGGAATAACCCTAATGAGTATTTCTATGAAGTTTGAAAGAACTTATAAATTCTATTTTAACAAGCTCGTCAAAATTCGTCTGAAAGGAAATTCCAACTTAAAACGGTCATAATTTGGTCATTTTAACTCGGAATTTTACACATTATATATCGATTTCTATCTATTCGACGAGAGCTATCTATTTCTAGAGTTATTTCCAACAAATAAGGTCGTTTGGTCCATGAACATTAGGGTACATAATACTATATGAATTTCTTATTCCACAATTCAACTCCTAATTTCAAACTAAGCATCATACTAAAGCTTTGGTAGATAGTTAGCTATCATTATATCTCATAAGACTCTATTATATACATATATAACTCAATATCATGCATGATTCATGGGTGTTGGTAATTCTAATTCCTCAGGTACTTAGATAATGTCAAATAAGATGTATAGAACATTATTTTCCTAACTTTGTTTCTACCAAATGCATCATGTATATATATATGCAATACATACAAGATATTATCATGAAGGTTATAAGATAAACTATCTATATGTATATTCTTAATGATATAGTACTAAAAATTCTTTTTGAAAAACTTTTGAAATTTACTAGACTTAAGAAAAATAGTTTTTCTTCTTGTAAAATCACACTTGCTTTTATCAAAACTCAATCTTGATGACCTATATAGCCAACATCTTCATTATTTAAATAAAAACCTTCATTTTGGGGTTAAAAAATAGATGTTTAAATAGGTGGTTATCTAATTACAAATTTGACAAAATTTTAAAGAATGAAAACATTGTTTAATCTATTCCTTTGAAACCATTTCTTGTTTTAGGATTATACTTTGATAAACCTCTCTTATCCTTGTCAAAATTTGGTCTTTATTACATGTACCCCTAGGACTTCTATTTTTTCATAAAAATCATCATTTTGACATTTGGAAATAGGTGTTTAAATAATGGCTATTTTTAAATCCGAATTTTGAAAGTTTCATTTGGGATTGTTTTCTTTGTAAAACTCATTTAGTCTTTCAAAAACCATTTCCTAATCAAACTTACTCCTTAAGGCTTCAATTTCTTTAATGAAAATCTTGTTTTGGAGTTGAAAAATGGGTGTTTACACTTCAAGCTTCCTTTATTACGAATTTAAAACTTGTTATTAGGATTGAAACATAACTTTTGTAAACTTTTCCTTGTTTTGAAGATATTCCTTAGTGGATCTAAGCTTTTCTTATCAAGATCACTCATTTATTATATCTATTCCCTAAGTCCTTCATTTTTAATGTAAAATACACATTTTGAAGTTAAAAAATAGCTTTTCTATATAGGGTTCTTTTTTTATCCGAATTTTGAAAAATTATTTTTGTTGAAACTAAAGTAGATCTTGAGCTTTCTAATATTTTCCTACTATTATCATACTACTACAAGCTATTTATGAACATGAAAGAAAAGCCTAATGCATTTACGAACTCAAAACAACTATATCTAGTTTACTATACTAGTCATAAATGCATGAACATTACGATGATTATGTGAATATGATTAGATGATGAATATATGCACAAATCATTAATACTAACAATATAACTTGATAATAAAATAAGGTAATAGCAAAATAACTCAAATAACAAGATCGATAACATTGTGATGGCAAGGACCTCATGTTCAATTCCACATCCCTAGCTTAAAGCTCATGGGGATTTTTTAGTGGAATCACACATGAATGATCTTGCCATTACATGTTTTTAAGATAATAAGGTATAGATCTATTACCTATTGGATGTATGGAGTAAGAAACTTAAAAGGAAAAAAAAAATGTGTGTCTGTATTGAGGGAGGGAGGCTCACGGTTTCAAGAGGAGAGGCAAAGAGAGTTTTCCAAAATTTTTTAATAAAGAGAAAGTGAAGAAAGAAGAAAATGAAATGAAGTTGGCATAAAGAGGTTTATATAGAAAAGTGGATCAGGGTTTGCTTTAATTTAACAAAAGAAAATAAAACAAATTAGAGAGAGGGAAAGAGGGAGAGGGGTGCTAGTTTTGGGGTATGGAAGAGAGAGAAATGTGTGTTGTGTAAGTTTTTAAATTAAATAAGTAATTTAAGTAGTAAAAGTTGTATTGGAAAAATTAATTGTAAGGAAAATGATGAAAAAGATAGGAACAGGTTGTAAGGATGTAAGAAATAGGTTATGGGTAGTTGTATTTGTGAATAGTGTAGAAGAAATCAAAAAGTAGATTGGACATTTAAAGTATGGTAATAATGAAAATATGATAAAAGGCTATAACTGTAACTTTTATAACCCGAAAAATTATATAACTAGTATATTTGGAAATCTTATGAAATTACGAGTCTAACAGTATTAATATCATATATTTAATATCTCGAGCCCCGGGACACGCTTTTCAAGGTTTTTATCCGATCGGGTTCAAAATAGGTCGAAAACTTGCTAATATAATCTTTTGAGCACCTTAATATTATTACAAACCAAACTACATTCTTCACTCGTATTTCGACTTCTTGATTTAGGAATACGGGATTGCCGGATCTAAAGTGCTAGGGTTTCCTATGGATTCGTTGACTTAGGGTTTCAAATTGACTTTTCGGTTTTAGGGGCTTACAGTTATCATGTTGATATTATTGTTATTATGCTTCTAATCTAACATTGTATGTATATTATTAAGTGTATATATATCTATATATTTCTTAGAGCCTAAATACTCACTAATTCTTACTAACTGATGTGCTGTATTAGTATTGAATTTTAAAGCATATTTCTAGTAAGCGTACTAGGCCTTCTATTGTAATATAGCATGAGTAAAGTGTCGATCCCCACGGAGATTTACTAATTACTAGACAATTATCAACTAATATATATCTAGGCAATTGATCTTTTTAAGATGATTAGATTAAACTAACTTATCTAATTAATTATCTATATGAATGCAATGAGCTTTTTAAAGAGAGGGATGGTGGAAAAATGTGGGAAGGAGTAGAATCCACTTTAAACTATTGCCAATCAACTTGAACTCATGTTATATTGATAATTAGATTCATGAACATTCATAAGAAATTGTCAAGATTAAAAAAACAGAGTTTAAAAACCTTTTAAATCACAAAATAATTCAATAACTTCCGCTAAATAAATTATTAGTGGAATCAAAATTACAATTATAAACCTTCCGATTCTATAATTGACTAATACTTTATATTAACATCTCTAATTCTTAGTGAGAAATCAACATAAAACATTGCATTAATATTCATGACAATTTCTAAATTAGATTAAACTCCGCCGCTTTCGCAATTGCAATTTAATCTAAATTATGAATTCATATGAATCCTAATTTCCCTTCCGAGTTATTAGAATTCTTATACACCAAAAGTATGATGAATAATCAGAATTCAATATGAATATTTCATGATTCTAACTTTTATAACATGGATTCAAAGATCATTTTAGCATGTTCAAAGTTTCATCAACTTCCCACAAAAAGAATTTAGCTACTCATGGATGATGATTCAATAATCAGATAAGAAATTGCAAATGATTTCATTATGATCAAAATATTTAGATATGTGAATTGCATAAGAGAAATAAGATTAGATATCACCAATTCAAAATACCAAAGCTTCACTTGCAATTTCTTGTATAATTTCAAATATCTCTTAAAAAATCTCTATGAAATGCCTAGTTCTAAGTATTCTAGAGCTACTTGGAATGTGGAATGGATGATTCTGAAAATGAGGAGAAGACCCCCTATTTATAGGAAAAATTTCGTGCAAAACATTAAATGAACTTTGCTGTTTCATTTTGTACGCCGGCGGCTTACAGGCGGCGTATCTTGAAATTATCCTTTGCACAGGCAGTGCACTGGCAGCCTTCAATATCAGTTACACATGTAGGCCGCTTCTACGCCGGCTGCTTAGATGTAGATCTAGCCGGCGTATACGGTAAAAAATGTTGGGCTGATTTATAACGAACGCCGTCCCAAAGCCGGCGGCTTTCATGCCGGCGTAGACACTCCAACAGATTTGTCTCTTCAATTTCCTTCAAGCATTTGACATCTTCATGTCGCTTCAGATCTATGATGTACGCTGACTCAAAGCCGACAGCTTAAGTGTCAGCTTATAATGTAACTGCTTCAAAGCTGGTGATGTTTCATTTCTGGGCTACCGACCTTCATTTACGCTGGCTGCTTCATCTTCTACGCCGGCAGCTTTGAGGCGGCTTTGAGTGTTGTTTGAACTTGTGCTGAGCAAAGCTGGCAGTGCTGCAACGGCCTTGGATGTAAGTCGTCTGAACGCCGGCGGCTTTGAATGATGAATTGCTGGCCTTGACTTCAATTTTTCCTCTTTTCAATTCAAATTCTCTTGTTTTGATTTCTTTATCCAAATTAGTCCTGAAACATAAAAATTAATCAAAACAAATATCCATTCTAGCTCTTTTGATCATCAAGATTTGTATAAAATATGATCTTATCAATTCCCTCATACTTGAACTTTTGCTTGTCCTCAAGCAAAATGAAGAATAAAATGAAATCTCTTTATAGATAGTACAATTTCCAATTTAATTTCAATTTCTTTAACTTGTTTCTATTGTATCTACAGCTCTAACCATACCTATTTCTTGCAATTATAGTACTATAATCAAAATTTAGGAGTTAATCCAAACAAAACAAGTTTTAATCTCAACTTTTAACAAAGGAACATTCTATTCAAAAGCAAATACTCAATCCACTAAGGAAAAATACTCATTTAAACTTCATTGGATTTCTAGCTTATATATATTCTAAGTAACACAAAATGAAAGCATGTGGTATCTACTTTTTTCCTTAGAATTTCTCCTTCTTTATTATAAGTCTCCTTCCTTTGCATATTTTGCATTCATTTTTCTTTTTCTTTCTCAAGCATTTATTTTCTTTTTGGGAGGTTTTTGCCTCCATCTTTTTGTTTTTCAAAGCTCATGAATTGAACTTTGCCATTCTTCCCTTCTCGTTACAGTGAGTTCATTGAGTCGGCACATCCCAGGCTCATCACCTAAGTGACCAGGTTTCTACTTTTCCTTAGAATTTCTCCTTCTTTATTATAAGTCTCCTTCCTTTGCATATTTTGCATTCATTTTTCTTTTTCTTCTCAAGCATTTTTTTCTTTTTGGGAGGTTTTTGCCTCCATCTTTTTGTTTTTCAAGCTCATGAATTGAACTTTTGCCATTCTTCCCTTCTCGTTACAGTGAGTTCATTGAGTCGGCACATCCCAGGCTCATCACTAAGTGACCAGGTTTCAAAATACCCTAAGAACTCTTCCTCACTTTAACATTCAAGTTCAGATACTCATAACTCAAAATTTCAAGTCAGAGGAGTAGTGGCTATGCTTGTCTTTCTTTCTTTTTGAATGCAATAACAATATCAAAGACTTATTTTTATGAAGGATCACTAAGTTTAAAAGTTTTTTCTACCTCTTTCACCAAGTGTTAAAATTCAAAGAATATATACAAACTAAAATTTCCAAGAAGTAGACCTATTTATTTTTCAACAAAAGGACTCGACCAACTCTTAAATTTCCAATTCCAAAGTTAAAAATAAAGTAAACTTGTTCCTTAAGGATTTTACAACTTAATTTTAACTTAGTAAACCAATCACAACAGCAGGTGAGTAAGATACTTTCACAGGTCAATTTCATTGATTTTCATTCTTTGCTTTGTACTATCTCCAATTTCAAGAAATTTTTGAAAAATTTTGGCAGAATTTCCTCATGATTTTGCTTTCAAACCAAAAAATACAAAGTGGAGATTTTTCAATATAAATAATATCAATAGTCAACAAATCATATCACTTCAACACTTCATGTAATTCTATCCCTTCCCCCACACTTCCACCAAACAGTGTCCTCACTGTTTTGCAACAAATAAAAACATAGGAAAGAAATGAAAAATGAATTGGGTACTTCCCTGAAGTCAGTCGATTCATAGTCATCAAAATTTGCATCGCAAGAGATTTGCTTTGCTCGTTTCCTGTAATCACTACAAAAGAAAAAGAAAAACAAAAACAAAATAAAAGCAGAATAAAAGCAAAAAAATAATGAATGAGTTCACCCACAGGAACTTGGGTACTCAATAATTATACAGGCCAATAATAAAAATAAAAACAATAACGCTCAAATTGAGAGCTAGCAGGATCTCTAGCTCTCTGGCCTCGGGCTTTGTCTGCTGCTACCCTCAGGAGTGTGTCTCGCAGTGTCTCCTGGGCTGGCTGTTCGTGTACGCTCTGAACTGAGCCTATCTGAGTGATGTGACTCAGATGAAGTCTGGTAGGTCATGCCAGTCCCCGTCTGGGCTAATGCAAAATAGCCGTCTTCAATGCTCAAAGATAGTCTTCCTGAATTTCTTGTTCTTCTTCCTTTCCTTTTCTTGACTATCTCTGAGCTCCTGACTCTGGCGCTTCAGCTCTTCAACCCAGCCTAAGCTGGTCCATGCCATGCTGATGAAGTGCCTGCAGGAGGAGGAGGAAGCGGATGTGGATGGCATCTCAAATGGGGCATCTCCAGGAAAGATATCCTGGATATCGACCTCCTCAATACCGGTGGCTGTGCTGGCCTGGGGTTTTTCAATCCCAGCCTTTGAATGGTGCAAATGTAATCCTCTTGCACTCAAACACCTCGTCATCCTATGGAGGCTCAAAAATGTTCATCCCCTTCAATAACCGAGTAATGTAGCCTCCACAACCCAGACCTCGAGTCTCGTGTCCTCCGCTTGTCGGTATATAAAATTCGCCACCTCCACCCAAGATCAATCCTGTAGCCTCTAATAAGGCTAAAAGGTAAATATCGAATGTAGTCACCTTGCTGTGACTCGTCTTCTTGCAACTCAGGTGTGTGCAAGATATGGTGGAGCAGCCTGTGCTCGACAGCACGGAATGTCGTGGCCAGTGACTTGGATGGGACAAAATGCTCATTTGATCTCTCAGGACCAACTAGGTGGAACCAATAAGCCTCCTGTGTCATGTCCTCTGGCCAACTTGGGCAAATTCTTTTTCTGCTTCACTATCATACAGTCCATAATGTGGCCTATCTGCTTCAATTTCACTTCCTTCTGTCCATAGGCCTGGAACTGAAAAGTGGACTCCTCTCGGTCTGGGTATTTTTCACCGTGGACAAGAACTCTATCATCAAGTTCTTGTAGGCAGGCTCCCTAGAATCAAATAGTCTGAGCCATGCTGGATCTTGAATTTCTCTTATTCTGTCACCATCCCGAACTCATCCAGCAGGCACCAGTCAAGTACTGGTTATTAAAAAAATCATTCTTGACAAGCCTCTTCTTTTGTCTTTTGCATACTGCTGACTAGACACAGAATTGTTCTCTGAACCGATGTAGAGGCGTCGTGGTACCTTGGTCTCTTTTGTGTTGGAGCCATTCCTGCAAATATTTGAATTCAATTAGTATTAAGGAATGCACAATTTCAATGAATTTCTAATTTATGCCTAAAACATGAGCTAGAACAATTTTTATAATAGGCATATAATTAGTGGAGCTATGAACTTGAATGGGGCATTTACACTTGCAAATACAATCAAAGCTGGCAGCTTAGGCTTGCCAGCTCAGAATTGAACGTTGGAATTTTCAAATTTTCAAACAGAAATGTTTTTCAAAAATTTTTCCTTTAAAGTTCCAAAAACATTTTCATACAGAATTTTTATCAAAATTGAGCACAATTCCAATTCCAATTCAATTCTAACAAATTTAACAATGCAAGTATTGGAGCTACTAATCTAACATCAAAACAATCTAATTCAGCAGCTGTAACTTCAATTGCAACAACCCAATTTCGAAATTTGATACACCCCCAATGTCTCAAGAACCCTAATTTCTTAATCTGAGCAGGAATCATGAATAACACATCACAGCTTGTAATAATAACAATATATGGAACAAAATGTAGCTTCATCGCATATTAAGTGTTTCAAGCAATCAAGTTCATCAATAACCGATATCAAAATCAAAGCAAATAATCTAAACCCATATCGAACAGATTCTTATAAACAATGCAATAACAACGGATTTGAACAAAGATTTAGTGCAAAGATTATTGAAAACTTACTTGGAATATGGATTAAACACCGTGAGTGATGAATGAGGGTGAAACTTATTGATTGAGAGTGAAGAGGGAGAGCGAGATGAGAGAATGAAAAGAGAGAGAGGGATTCGTACCTGTTATAAGCTTCTGCAGCACTACGCCGGCATTTCTGCAATGTACGCGGCTTACAGCCAGTGTAAATGAAAAATTACATACCGAGAGCTCAAAGCTGGCCGCTTATCGATTTACACTGCCGGCTTAAGTGGATACGCCGGCTAAAAGCTGGCGGCTTTAATCCCAGATGCCGGCCTTGATCGGGAATTTTCAGAAACCAAGAAATCTGCAATATACGCCGGCACTAAGCCGGCGGCCTTCACCTTCCCTTGCCAGCGTAAATCTTGTACTCAACGCCGGCATGTAAGCCGGCGGCCTAGACCTTTCCCAAGCCGGCCTAAATCTTGTGTTCATACGCTGGCAACTAAGCCGGCGGCTTTCAACTCTCCACTGCCGGCCTCTTTTGCGGTGCTCACCTACTCCTTTACGCCGGCAAAGCTGGCGGCGTTGAGCCGGCCTTCCTTGTTTTCAGCTTGCTCAAGGCTGGCAGCCTGAGCCGGCCTTCAGCCTTTTCAAATTTTTTTTTTTTTAATATATCCCTGCCACACTAATAGCTAAGTTAGTAAAAACAAAACAAAAAAAATAAAAACTCTAAAATTAGACATGGGTTGCCTCCCAAGAAGCGCTTAGTTTAAAGTCGCTTAGCCCGACTTTCCTGACCTGATCATGGTTCTTTAGATTCATGACAGTAGTAGTACTGTCAAGATTTTCCCCCTCAAAATAATGTTGAGCAGTTGCCCATTCACTTTAAAAGTCCGATCATCCTCAGTTTTTAATTCAACCGTTCCATATGGAAAAACTCTTGCAATCTCAAACGGTCCCGACCATCTTGACCGTAATTTTCCAGGAAACAACTTCAAACGAGAATTGTAAAGTAAAACTTTTTGTCCAGGAAAAAATTCTCGTTTGATGATGTTCCTATCATGCCATTTCTTTGCTCGTTCCTTATAGATACGAGCACTTTCAAATGCCTCATTTCTCCATTCTTCCAGCTGATTCAATTGGAGCAATCTGTTTTTACCTGCAGCTTTTTCATCAAAGTTAAGAAATTTTATGGCCCAAATGCCTTGTGCTCAAGTTCTACAGGAAGATGACATGATTTACCAAAAACAAGCATGTATGGGGACATTCCAATAGGGGTTTTAAAAGCAGTCCTGTAAGCCCATAATGCATCATCTAATTTTGAAGACCAATCTTTTCTTGATGCATTAACAGTTTTTTCCAAAATCTTTTTATCTCCCTATTGAAACTTCAACTTGCCCACTTGTTTGTGGATGATAGGGGGTAGTCACTTTATGTGTAACACCGTATTTTGCCAAAAGTTTTTCAAATTGCCTGTTACAAAAATGAGACCCCCCATCACTAATTATAGCTCTGGGCACACCAAATCTGGTAAAAATATTCTTTTTCAAAAATTTCAAAACTACTCGGGCATCATTTGTTTGTAAAGCAACAGCTTCCACCCATTTTGAAACATAATCAACTGCCACAAGTATGTATTTATTTGAAAAAGATGAGGGAAAAGGACCCATAAAGTCAATCCCCCAAACATCAAAAAGCTCAATTACCAGAATATTGTTTTGTGGTAATTCATGCGTTTAGAAATGTTACCTGTCCTTTGACATTGAGCACATGACATAATGAAATTCCTGCAGTCACGAAACAAGTTAGGCCAATAAAATCCAGATGATAATACTTTTGCTGCAGTCCTTTGAACACCAAAGTGTCCCCTGCTTCTCTTGAATGACAGTGTTCTAAAATGCTAAGCTGATCAGATTCAGGCACACATCTTCTAATTATTTGGTCAGCACATTTTTTGAACAGATATGGTTCATCCCAAAAATAGTATTTTACATCATGCAAAAACTTTTTCTTTTGAGGATATGACAAACCATATGGGATAATCTTACTAACCAAATAATTCACAATATCAGCATACCATGGCAAATCTAGAATCTCTACTGCATGCAATTGTTCATCAGGGAACTTCTCATTGATGGGAATGTCTAGACTATCAGATTCAAGTCTAGACAAATGGTCAGCAATAACATTTCAGTTCCCTTTTTATCTTTAATTTCAAGATCAAATTCTTGCAGTAGTAAAACCCATCTAATCAACCTAGGTTTTGCATCAGCTTTAGCAAACAAATATTGAGAGCTGCATGGTCAGTGTATACTACAACTTTAGAACCTATCAGATAAGGCCTAAATTTATCACATGCAAAGATAACAGCTAAAAGCTCTTTCTCAGTAGTGGCATAATTTCTCTGGGCCTCATTTAGTGTTCTACTTGCATAGTATATAACATGAAAGATCTTACCTCGTCTCTGACCAAGTACCGCTCCAACTGCAAAGTCGCTGGCATCACACATGAGTTCGAAAGGAAGCTCCCAGTCTGGCGCAATGATTACTGGTGTAGAAATGAGCTTTTCCTTTAATAATTGAATGCCTGCAACATTTTCATCAAAATTGAACACCGCATCTTTTTCCAGAAGGTTGCAAAGAGGTTGGAAATTTTGGAGAAGTCCTTGATGAATCGTCTGTAGAAGCCAGCATGTCCAAGAAAACTTCTGACTCCTTTAACAGTCGTGGGTGGTGGTAACTTCTCAATAATCTCCACTTTGGCTTTATCCACTTCAATTCCTCTCGAGAAATTTTGTGACCCAACACTATCCCTTCTCTAACCATAAGTGGCATTTTTCCCAATTCAGGATCAGATTGGTATCTTTGCATCTTTGTAGAACCGAGGCTAAATTCTCAAGACAAATATCGAATGACTTTCCAAAGACTGAAAAATCATCCATGAAGATCTCGATAAAATTCTCAAGCATATCTGAGAATATAGCCATCATACACCTCTGAAATGTAGCAGGTGCATTGCAAAGTCCAAAGGGCATTCTCCTAAAGGCAAATGTGCCATAAGGACAAGTGAATGTTGTTTTCTCTTGATCATCGGGTGCAATAGAAATCTGATTGTATCCAGAATATCCATCAAGAAAACAGTAATAATCATGCCCTGCAAGTTTCTCCAACATCTGATCAATGAAGGGAAGTGGAAAGTGATCCTTTCGTGGCATCATTCAACTTCTGTAATCAATACAAACTCTCCACCCAGTCACAGTACGAGTAGGAATCAATTCATTTTGCTCATTCTTCACTACAGTCATACCACCTTTCTTTGGCACTACTTGAACCGGACTAACCCATTTACTATCAGAGATAGGATAGATGATACCTGCGTCAAGCAGCTTCAAAACTTCTTTCTTGACAACTTCTTTAAGTGTCGGGTTAAGTCTCCTTTGTGGTTGAACTGTAGGTTTACACTCAGCTTCCATAAGAATTTTGTGAGTGCAAATCATAGGGCTAATACCCTTATCAGCAATGGTCCATCCGATTGCTTCTTTGTGCTTTTTCAACACTTCAATCAACTGTTGTTCTTGTCTATCTGTCAATGCAGATGAAATGATGATTGGCAAAGTATCGCCAATTCCAAGAAAAGCATACTTCAGATGGTCAGGAAGTGGTTTCAGTTCCAAGGTCGGTGGTGCATCAAAGATGGAACTTGCTTCTGCTCATTTGTACCCAAAGATTCATAATATCTGGTTTTGATCATTGGTACATCTTCCAGTATTTCTTCATCTCTTCATCATCACTCCAATTGTCCACGTCTCTCAAGACGGACTCCATAGTCTCCACACCAGTTTGTTCCTCAAGTGATCAGAAACCAGCTCATCAATGGTATTGATGGTGTAACAGGCATCGGTATCATCAAATTTCTTCATTGCCTCATAGACATTGAAAGTAACCTGTTCATCCATCACCCGTAATGTAAGCTGCCCTTGTTCCACATCAATTAGTGCTTTTCCTGTTGCAAGGAACGGTCTGCCCAAGATCATGGGAACTTCCCTATCTTCATCCATGTCTAGCACTACAAAATCCACAGGGAAAAAAATTTGTCAACTTTAACTAGGACATTTTCCACAATACCCCTAGGGTATTTTACACTTCTATCAGCAAGTTGCAAGTTACATGTGTATCTTGCAATCTCCAAGTCCTAGTTTTTGAAATACCGATGAAGGCATTAAGTTGATACTTGCACCAGAATCAATTAAAACTTTATCAAAATAACAATCACCAATGGTGCAAGGAACAGTAAAACTTCCCTGATCTCGGAGCTTAGTGGGCAGACTGGGTGTTTGTTTCTGTAGGATCATGGAACATTCTCCAGTGAGTATCACATTTCCATCAATCTTCCTCTTGTTAGACAGCAATTCTTTGATGAATTTGGCATAGGAAGGCATTCCTTGAATCACTTCTAAGAATGGAATGTTGATGTGCAGCTTTTTGAAAACATCCAGGAATTTTGAAAATTGCTCATCAAGCTTTTGTTGCTTTAATCTTCCTGGAAAAGGAACGGGAGGAACATATGATTTCACCTCAGGTGGTTTTTGAATAGTTCCTCCACCTTTCGTTTCCCTTTGTTGTTTTGTGGTGGAATTTCCTCTTGATCTTTGTAGTTTCCTCAACTGGAGCAATCTCCTTTCCACTTCTCAGTGATTGCATTTACAGACTTGGGATTCTCCTCCGTGTTGCTTGGTAAAGACCCAGATGGTCTATTACTCACTTGTGTGCAAGTTGATGGAGTTCCCTTGCAAATCTTGAATGATTGCATTCTGATTGTTGAGTGAGTTTGTTGTGGTACAATGAAATCCCTCAGTAATGCATCAGTGGATGTTGAATTTGCTGTTGAGGTGGGCATTTCTACAAATCCTTGTCCTTGAAAACCAGGTGGTGGCTTTAGAACATTGGCATCATTCCGATATGAAAGATTGGATGATTTCGCATATTCGGATGATATGTGTTTCCAAAATTGCCCTTTTGGAAATTTCCCACATAATTGAGCTGCTCATCATTTGAAGATGATCCATGCGGACACTCAAAAGAGGAGTGTGGTCCTGAGCAAATCTCACAACAAAACACTTGTTGTTTTTTTGGAAGTATTTGTAGTTGTGAGTTTACTTACTTGAGTGATGAGGGTTGCCATTTGAGCCTTGAGTTGTGATATCTTCTTTGTCTTCCAAAGATGCTACTTTAGATCTTGTTCTTTCACAACTCCAATTATGAGCAGCGAAGCTAATTCTTCAATAATCTCACTAGCTTCCTCATATGTTTTCCCATCAGTGATCCGCCCGATGTAGCATCTACTAATGACCTTAAAGCTTCATCAAGACTGAGGTAGAAATTTTCAATTAGTAGATTATCGGGTAAACCATGGTGTGGACATTTTCTGACCGCCTCTTTGAATCTTTCCCAAGCATCATATAATGATTCTCCAGGGAATTTGGTGAAGTTGGAAATTTCATTTCTTAATCTGGCGGTTCTTGCTGGAGGGAAAAATCTCTTTAGAAACTTCTTTGTCAGATCAGCCCATGTAGTGATTGAATCTGGAGGTTGGGAATTGTACCATGCCAAAGCTTTATCCCTAAGAGAAAAGGGAAAAGCTGAAGTCGGATGACTTCGTTTCTTACACCATTAGTTTGACAGTGTTGGTGTATTGAAGAAATTTGGCAAGGTGTTCATCTGGCGTCTCATTTGGATATCCTCCAAATTGATGTGACAACCATTTGAATCAGGGACGGTTTAAGCTCAAATTGTTTGCCTCCACAGTGGGCATTCGTATGGCGGGATCTTGAATAGTAGGCACTGTATAGTCTCGAATTGCCCTTGGAGCAGAGCTGGTTGCAATGGTTGTTGTTATTGTTTCTTGATTTTCTGCCATTGCTCCTCTTCTTTGGTTCCTTCTTCTCTATTGATGTAAGGTTCTTTCGATTTATGGGTCTAAAGGTAGAATTTCAGCACTTCTACTTCTTCGCATAAAACCTGCAAAGAGAAAAGGAAAAATTTCAAACTAAATTCAAACCTAAACTACTACAAAGCTGAAGTTAGTCTAATATTAATAAATCCCCGGCAACGCGCCAGAAAACTTGATGTGCTGTATTAGTATTGATTTTAAAGCATATTTCTAGCAAGCATACTAGGCCTTCTATTGTAATATAGCATGAGTAAAGTGTCGATCCCACGGAGATTTACTAATTACTAGACAATTATCAACTAATACTAATATCTAGGCAATTGATCTTTTTAAGATGATTAGATTAAACTAACTTATCTAATTAATTATCTATATGAATGCAATGAGCTTTTTAAAGAGAGGGATATGGTGGAAAAATGTGGGAAGGAGTAGAATCCACTTTAAACTATTGCCAATCAACTTGAACTCATTTTATATTGATAATTAGATTCATGAACATTCATAAGAAAATTGTCAAGATTAAAAATAGAGTTTAAAAACCTTTTAAACCACAAATAATTCAATAACTTCGCTAAATAAATTATTAGTGGAATCAAAATTACAATTATAAACCTTCCGATTCTATAATTGACTAATACTTTATATTAACATCTCCTAATTCCTGTCACGCCCCGAAGGGTACCCTAAACGTGGCAGTCCGCCGTACACAATATTAAAGCCTAAGAATGACCACTCAGTCACGCGAAGGCTTCCATACTATGTACAAGGCGTCTAACACATAAAGGAGACAAATCGAATGATACATTTTATGTTGATACAATTGAGTAACAATGTAAAGGAAATACAATCCACTATACTCCAAATACAAAACACTATACTTCGAAATACAGTTCATCAAACTTCAATTACATTCATCCCAAGACTTCACTACATAAAACTATTACAAAGCGAATCGTAAAGCTAAGCCAAAAACTTCAAGCATTCTTATATCTTGCCGGATCCCGAAGTCATTCTCGACTTCAACCATCTTGGTCCCCACTTAGCATTTCTTGGTATAACCTGCTCATTTAAACAACTATTGGGGTATAAGCTACACTAGCTTTAGTGAGAATTCCCTTAATTTTGTACCATGACAAACAAGTTATTAATCAATCATATGCTATGCATGAACAAACACGTGAGCAACAATTATGCATGGGTAACCGGAACCCACACACAGAACGGATTTACGCCCTTCGTATCTTGGGTTAGGAAATGGTATTGAGTCTACACGACCGCTGCTAGTCCCCAAGCCCTCGGCTCTTAGCACTCGACTCGGCTAGGCTCATCCAAGGATGCATCCACATGCCCTTAGTACCCGAGAATGAGCTCTGGCACCGGGCTGTTATTCAAACGAGGCAATCAACGGACCATAACCGATCGACCTGCGTAGGAGTAGCACGCTACCAATGCAATATGTCCGATGCGATGCATGATCAATTTACTTTTCTTAGGTCAAAATATTTATACATTCTTTAGAGTGACCAGGCAATATCATACACATAAATAATATGAATCATGCAGTTATCCAATCAAATCGTGGTTTCGATATGCTTTAGTATTCCTTGGCATACATCATCACATCTCATCATATATCCCATCCCCATTCACATCGATTTTTATCTTGTTCCTAAAATTCTAATGCGACTAATTACAAGCACAATCCAGGTAACAAAACAAGGAGAAAAACTCACTCAGCCATTGGATCACCGGTCTTCTAGTAATAAATAGTCCGGTGGTAGGGAATCGTCGAGCTCGGGATAACCTAAAAAGGAAGAAATACTCTAATCAGTATTTCCACTCAAACTAATCCAACGACTTCATAAACGAACTTATCAAATTCGTAATTCGCGTCCTAAGCGGGAAATTCCAACTTAAAACGGCCATAACTTGGTCATTTTAACTCGGAATCTCGCAAATTTTATATCGATTTCTATCTACTTCGGAAGAGCTTTCTAAATACGAAGCTTAAATCACGTTTTGAAAATATCTAAGCCTCGGAAATGACGGATCAGATCTGTACAGCGGTAATATAAATTCCGAAAATGCGGTTTTGATGAATGCACTTGAGATTCCTAAGTATGCAATGATACTAAATGCAATGGTAATGATTTTCCCTATCATGAATGTCATGATATGAACTCTAATGAGCCTAAGTTCTTATAGCTCTTTAGGTTTAAAGAATTTTAAAAATAACTTTTCTTAGAAACCATTTTATACCAATGTTTAGCAAGTGAATTTACTACACTTGACCACATCTACATTTTACAAGGATTTTCTTTAGAAAAACTCCACTTTGTTTAAAGAATTTTGACCCTTATATTAGTTATATCCTAAGGCCTTTATTTCTTAAATAAAATCTTCATTAAAACTTTTAAGTGGGTCTTTTCTATGGGTTTCCAAAAATCCGAATTTACAAAAGTCCATTTTCAAGTTGATTCTTTTGAGAAAAATATATTTTATACTCAAAACTTTAAGTGTTTATTATACCTATATCCTAAGGACTTTCATTTATATTAAGAAAATACCATTTTTGAAGTTGGAAAAATAGTGTTTTCTAACCCACATCCATTATACGAATTTTATCTACATGACTTTTAGCTCAAAACTTCTATGACTCATTTCTTGTTTCCAACATTTTCTTTAGAAAAATCTCATTTAGACTCAAAAAAACTACCAAAACATTATCTATTACCCATAGCTTCATTTCTCTTGTAAAATACATGTTTAGAAGTTGATAAAAGTGTTTTTGACCTAGGTTTTCAAAGTGATCCGAATTTACACAAGTTCATATTTGAAAAGTGTTTTCCTTTTTGACTTTGTTAACTTATCTAACCATAGATCTACATACTAGGAAGGTGATTTACTAAAGACAAAAGCATTAAAGACTATTAATGCACATAAACACAAGATAGAAAGAAACCTTAAATGCCTACATGAATCATGAGTAGTAAAATGGTAGATCTACTATATGAAATGCTTAAATGAGTTTTGAAAACATAAAAACCATATTTTTATAAAAGATCTTTGTTTAAAAGACTTTTTGATGGATAAAAGTAAAGTTTTGGTATAGAAACTCCTTTAAAAATAGATCTACTTTGAAATGGTTCGGGATTTTTGTATTGTTATCTCATTGTACTACAAGATCATGGGAACATGGTTGAGACAACCAAAAATCACTTAGCCATAAAAAGTTTTCATGAGTTGGAAGTAGTGGATCTTACTTACTTGAAGTGATGGATGATAAGAAGAGAAAATGGGAAGTGTGAGTGTGTATGTGTGGCTTGAGAGGTTTCGGCCAAGAAGAAATAGAGAGGATTTTTGAGAGTTTTCACTTTACAAAAGTTGAGAAATGAAAGAATGAAGAGAGAGAGAGAAAAAGTAGTATATATAAGTTGGAATTAGGTTAAATGAAGTTAGTTTAAAAAAAAAAATTGCAAAATGGACATGGGGAGGGGGCCATGTCACGTCGGTCTTGTAGCTTGTAGGGGAAGAAGAAGTTTGAAAATTTGCTTTATTTTGATTGATTTAACTTGATATGTAATTGTCATAAAAAGTAAGAAAATAAGAGACAAAATTTAGAGAAAAGGGGGTGATTTGAGTGATGGTAGGCTTAGACTTGTAGGGTAGGCTAATAGGTAGACTAGGTAGTACTTATGAATAGTGAGGAATAGTACAAGACAATTTAATTTCCGGTAGTAAGGAAATACGAATAAAAAGGCTATAACTGTATTTTTCATAAGCCGGAAAATTATGAAAAATATATTTTTGAAATCCTTATTTTATTTCGGCTCAAATGAGTATTCATAAAGAAATTTTGAAATTCTAGTTCCGGGGCACGCTTTTCTATAATGGGTCTCGGGATGACCCGGACTTGAAATTTTCTCTCGAAATCTGATCTTTTCTTGGTTTGAAATATAATCAAGAACTATATACAAACTTAATTTTGCTTATAAAAGTTTCTTATTTGGAAATCGAGGAAAAGCCGGATTCAGGGTTTCTAGGTCTTTTCATAACGCTTTGAACTAAACTGATTTAGGGTTTCATTTCCGGTTTCCGAAGTTTACTTGATTACTAGGAAACCCAGGGTATAAAAATAATAATAATAATAATAATAATAATAATAATAATAATAATAATAAAATTGTGTAATGAAAAAAATGAATAGTGCAAAAGAATAATCAATTACCGGTCTAAATGAAAATACGATAAAAAGGTTATAACTGTAACTTTTATAACCCGAAAAATTATATAACTGATATATTTAGAAATCTCGTGGAATTACGAGTCTAACGGTACTAATGGTATATTATTTTTGTTATCTCGAGTCCCGGGACACGCTTTTCAAAGTCTGTATCCGAACGGGTTCGAGATAGGTCAAAAATTTACCAATCTGATATTTGTGAACAAACTTATATTACTACGAGCTATTCTACTTATTTAAACTATCTTTCGGCTCTAGAGCTATAGGGCGCTAGATTGCCGGACTTAAGCTATTGTATTTCCGGTTAGGTTTCCGGATGACTTTCCGGTTTAGGTATTGCCAAGTGGAAACTGAGATTTCTGTTATATACAACTATGTAGTTTGAGAAATTTATTTTGAATTTTATTTTATAAGCATTTAATATCTCTTATTGCTTTCGGAAATCTTGAGTTGAATTATTATATTCGGAATTATATCGGTAATGGTTACCAGATATGATTTTCTTGAGTTTGAGTCA
Organism: Combretum micranthum; assembly: GCA_024138025.1. NCBI lineage: Eukaryota > Viridiplantae > Streptophyta > Magnoliopsida > Myrtales > Combretaceae > Combretum > Combretum micranthum. The sequence goes on along the minus strand of JAMXBD010001982.1, from coordinate 59,849 downwards.
ATTATCGATTTTTGGAATGATTTTGGAAATCTTGATTCTTATAAATTTGTTTGAAAAAGGATCTTCATAGTGTTTTGTTTTCGAATTTATTTTTGCTTCGATTTAAGGTTTTATGAACAATTGGTTAACTTTAAGGATTATCTAATTTGTTATTTTGTTTCTTGAATTCTTCCTCTTAAGATTACGAGATTTTAATTTCTAACTCGTTTTATGATTTTCTGGGGTTTGATTTGATCGTTAGGGCTTTATTGTGATTTCCGTCTCTTAGGATTATTAGTCTGTCGTTTGGGGAATTTCCAAAGTCTATATTTTATTATTAGCAATGAAAGTTTTCTTAATCGTGCCAAAGCCTAATTATGGAATTGGCCTTTGGAGATTTCCTGATCCTTCAAATTGTCATGTTATAGATTAAATTGCTCTTTAGCAAATTATCACTGTGTTTTATTTTTATCCCGATTTTATGAATTATAGATTAGGTAAGCAGTTTATCTTACGTAATGATTTTTGGACTTAAGGACTTTTGTAGTCCTTATTTTATTTTAGATTTTCTCATGATTGAGAAATTTTTGGATTCGTTCGTGATTTAGGATTTTTCGAAATTCGGTTTTAATTTGGAGTGATTTTTAAGGTTTATTTCGAAGTTCATTTTGGAATTATTTACTGAAATTTTCCGGGGCTTACATCCTCCCCACCTTAAAGAAAGTTTTGTTCGCAAAACTTGTTACGTGTATATCGTTTATCGAGAGAAGATTGTGAATTTTCGAATTATATTTCCAGCACCGGTTTATGCTTTGATTTGTATCATTTCTAAATTTTGCATGGTAGATATTTTACAAAATATAGCACACACAAATTAATAAGATTTGGCTTAGCGATTCCAACCTTCACTTATACGACTCTTTTGAAAAACGACACGGACTTGACTCAAGACCACAGACGACTCGGCTCGACCGACACTAGACGACTCATGACAACACGACCTTTCATGACTCGATTACTTTGACCAACGAAGGTTGTGGATTCGCTTCTCCATTCTTATGTAGCTGTATATACAATATTGTGCTCTGTGATCAATATTCTTTTAAATAATTAAAATCATCGTTGTTTTAGATTCTTATCATCGTGATCATCTTGATGGGGTTGAAATCAAGAGATCTCATTGCTTTATTGTATAATTGTTACTTGTGAAGATCTTACGGGGTTTAGTAATTGAGATTTGATTTTTGAAATTTTAACTTTTATGTAACGATCGTCGTAGATTTCGATCTTCCAAAGTTCTTTGTTTACAAGAAGTTGTATGTGGAGCGTGTTGGAATTCATTAAATTAATCGAGTTTTTTGTTTTAGTTTCCATTATTGGCTTATTCTAACTTTAATGGTCTCGGGCTTTCCTATTTTTAGTCTAGCCATGTAATCAAGGTATTTCTAACAACCTATCTCTTGATTCTATTGGCAGGTAAAGAATGCGGTATTTCAAGGGTATAGCGCTAACCTGATATTGAGTTGCATCTTTGATCCTCGCTTCCTCCCATGGTAAAAGGACTCCAGCTCCTCATCACTAGCTTCTTCGTATACTCCATAGTGAGGATTGTGGACTGGATTTCCGGATGTAGATGTCCTTGAAGAACCTCGATTCCTTTTTCCTTTATTGCTTTTATTCCTGTTATATCTCTTCCTCTTCTTCCTAGGTAGATCCAGCGAAGCAACATGCAGATTATCCCGTTCAGGGCATGCTTGAGCTAAATGTCCCGCTTTTGTGCAAAGAGAGCATACATTGGTTGTCTTTTTGGGACACTTCTCAACTTTGTGACTGGAATCCCCACAGAGGTAACACTTGGATTGAAGTCGTGGACACCATATAGGGTAATGCTGTCCCTTACATTTCCAGCATTGTAGCTTATCTAAGCTTATGTCTTCTTCCTTGTTTAGGTCATCATCCAAGGGGAGTGTTCTGACATTTTGACTCGGGGTCATTGCAACATAGAACTCCATTTCCTTATTACTTCTTTCTTGCCTTCTCCTCTGAGCATTTTCTATTATCCGTGCTCTTTCTAGCAATCCTTGATAACTCCTGATATCCAATTCTTCCAATCGAGTTCGAAGGTCTTCTTTTAAACCATTCAGAAACACTTCTCTTTTGAGTTCCTCACTTTGCTTATATGATTCTGGAGCATATTGCAGCAATCTACTGAACTCGGTTTCGTACTGTTCCACACTACGATCTCCTTGTGAGATATTAAGAAAATCTGAACTGTACTGGACTCTTAAGCTCATGGGGAAATATTTTCTCAAAAACTCATATTTAAACATCTCCCATGTAACTGGAGGCGTCAACTCTCTTTCCTTAGAGTCCCACCATACTCGGGCATGTAAGCGGAGCATAAAGGTTCCATAATTGACTCTTAGATGGTGTGGTACTTCAAAAGCATTAAGGGACCTCTCAATATGTGCCAACCAATCCTCTGCCTCATCTGGTTTTCCAAAAACTCCGTCGAAATACTCGTTACACTTTATGAAGCAAGGTAAGAGGCTTTGGTGGTATTGAGGTGATGGAGGTTCATCTTGCATCGTTTCTTGCTCATATCTCACAGGTGTAGACGTTGAACTGACTTGAGTCTGTTGCATGTAGCCTCTTGTCTGACTAGTAAGCCGTTCACTCTCTATTGAGGCATTTCCCCCTTGGTTAGGTGGTTCGGGTATCGCTTGGTTCTCGGGTCCTAAAGGAGTCATGACAGGTTCTTGTTGTGGTTGGGTATATCTCCTACAATTTTATTAAGCTCAGGTGAAAATTCTAAATCTTTTATTACGTCTTAAGGCGGTAAAAGAAACTTAAAGAAACTTATCGGAAATACAGAACACGGAAATGCGGAAATAAAAACAAATGTAAGAAATATTGAAATTCTACTGAAATCAAAATCGATAACAAAATTTCATAATATTCAAAATGAAATACATGAAATCAAGAGAAGATGTAAATCTTTCATTACAAAAGTTCAAAGAAAGGATGCAAAAACATGCATTGGAACTAATTCATGAACTAGATGATAAAGCACAAAATCAATTTACATTTTCAAAACATCTTTGTTCTCTTCACTCTAAACTATTGCCAATCAACTTGAACTCATGTTATATTGATAATTAGATTCATGAACATTCATAAGAAATTGTCAAGATTAAAAAACAGAGTTTAAAAACCTTTTAAATCACAAAATAATTCAATAACTTCCGCTAAATAAATTATTAGTGGAATCAAAATTACAATTATAAACCTTCCGATTCTATAATTGACTAATACTTTATATTAACATCTCCTAATTCCTTAGTGAGAAATCAACATAAAACATTGCATTAATATTCATGGACAATTTCTAAATTAGATTAAACTCCGCCGCTTTCGCAATTGCAATTTAATCTAAATTTATGAATTCATATGAATCCTAATTTCCCTTCCGAGTTATTAGAATTCTTATACACCAAAAGTATGATGAATAATCAGAATTCAATGAATATTTCATGATTCTAACTATTTATAACATGGATTCAAAGATCATTTTAGCATGTTCAAAGTTTCATCAACTTCCACAAAAAGAATTTAGCTACTCATGGATGATGATTCAATAATCAGATAAGAAATTGCAAATGATTTCATTATGATCAAAATATTTAGATATGTGAATTGCATAAGAAAATAAGATTAGTATCACCAATTCAAAATACCAAAGCTTCACTTGCAATTTCTTGTATAATTTCAAAATCTCTTAAAAAATCTCTATGAAATGCCTAGTTCTAAGTATTCTAGAGCTACTTGGAATGTGGAATGGATGATTCTGAAAATGAGGAGAAGACCCCCTATTTATAGGAAAAATTTCGTGCAAAACATTAAATGAACTTTGCTGTTTCATTTTGTTACGCCGGCGGCTTACAGGCGGCGTATCTTGAAATTAATCCTTTGCGCAGGCAGTGCACTGGCAGCCTTCAATATCAGTTACACATGTAGGCCGCTCTACGCCGGCTGCTTAGATAGATCTAGCCGGCGTATACGGTAAAAAATGTTGGGCTGATTTATAACGAACGCCGTCCCAAAGCCGGCGGCTTTCATGCCGGCGTAGACACTCCAACAATTTGTCTCTTCAATTTCCTTCAAGCATTTGACATCTTCATCGCTTCAGATCTATGATGTACGCTGACTCAAAGCCGACAGCTTAAGTGCCAGCTTATAATGTAACTGCTTCAAAGCTGGTGATGTTTCATTTCTGGCTACCGACCTTCATTTACGCTGCTGCTTCATCTTCTACGCCGCAGCTTTGAGGCGGCTTTGAGTGTTGTTTGAACTTGTGCTGAGCAAAGCTGGCAGTGCTGCAACGGCCTTGGATGTAAGTCGTCTGAACGCCGGCGGCTTTGAATGAATTGCTGGCCTTGACTTCAATTTTTCCTCTATTCAATTCAAATTCTCTTGTTTTGATTTCTTTATCCAAATTAGTCCTGAAACATAAAAATTAATCAAAACAAATATCCATTCTAGCTCTTTTGATCATCAAGATTTGTATAAATATGATCTTATCACTAACATGCTCTTATTATTCTTATTATTATTGCTCTTATTATGCTTTTTCTTTTTCTTTTGGGACTAGTCTATTCTTAGTTTTGAGATACTTTAATGAAGCTAAGGTTCCCAATACTTGACCTTATTATTTTGCTTATTATTGCTTCTTATATCTTTAATATATTCTTATGTGATATTCTAGTTTTTTTTCATAATACATAGTCATATGCATGCATCATCATAATGATATTGGCTAAAAAAAATAAAGAGGAATTTTCTTCAATAAAGAAAAATGGAACCAAACTCTTTTTTATAAACCCTTGAATTTTTGCTAAGTTTATGCTTAAATCTTATAATTAGAAGTCAACCGAAAACCCTAAAAGTTAACAAAAGACTACAACAAACCCTAGTGTATAGATCTGATAATCCTGCGCTCTTAAACCCTAAGCAATGTAAATGAGATAATTGTGGATAATATTTTATACTAATATAAAAAAGTTTAAAAATATCAGATTGTTAATATTCGATGACACCGTAGATTCGTAATAATGCAAGGATTTCAAAAATATCATTTTTATATTTTTTTTCGGTAGCTAAAAATATCAAATATCACATTTATACACTTATTTTCTTTACCATCGGTAAATTATTTGTAAACCCCCAAAAAAATTGCACAATTCTAAAAATAATTCTAGAAGTCTAATATCAAAATTTAAAATCCGAAAATCGACTCAAGATAAAAACCAGATTCTAGACCGAGTCAAACACCAGAAATGAAACCCTAAAAATCGAACAATTCTACTATTCATTACTATTTCACTATCTCTACTTTTTCTTACACCTATTTCTTACACCTATATATCTATTTTCTTACATTTTATATTTCCAACACAACTTTATTCACATCAACTTTTCACATTACTTATTTTATTACACAAGAAATAAAATAAAAACAATTTCCTCCACTCTAAAGCCAAAATCGCGCCATCTCTCCCTCTCATCATCATTTTATTTCTTTTTCAATTTATTTTATTACATCTAAAATTCACTCCAAAAATTCTATAAATATCCCTTCCTCTTTCACTCTTTCACATAATTCATTATACTACCAAAACTCTCTCAAATTCACTATACAAACTGTCTCCATAAACCTTTCCCCTCTACCAAAACTCTCTTAAACCAATTTCCTCACAAAACCAATTCATAAACATAAGGTAAACCCCGGTTTTTCAAGTAGCTAAGATAACCTAGACCGGAAACCCAAACCCAAAACCGGAATAGCTCAAGCCTGGAGTGAGAACTAGGAACCCTAATTCCGGCTTTTCCTCGGTTTCCAATTAATAAACTTTTCTAAGAAAATTTAATTTTGATTATAGTTTTTGAATATATTTAAAACTAAGAAATATCTGATTTTAAGAAATATTTCATTCCGGGTCATCCCAGACCCATCATAGAAAAACGTGCCCCGGATCTAGAATTTCAAAAATATTCTTATGAGTACTCATTTGAACCGAAATAAAATAAGGATTCCAAAAATATATTTTCATAATTTTCCGGTTTATGAAAAATACAGTTATAGCCTTTTTATTCGTATTTCATTACTATCGGAAATTAAAATTGTCTGTCAACTATTCATTACTATTCATAAAGTACTACCTAGTCTACCTATTAGCCTACCCTACAAAAATCTAACTCTTAACATCAATCACATCTCCTCCATTCTTCCATGCTTTAGTCCTTTCAACTTCACTTTAATTTTGACACTTGATATAAACAAATCAAATCAAGGTTAAATCAAATGAATCAAACACTCCCCCTCCCCCCCCCCCCCCCCCCCCCCCCCACTGCAAGGCTCAAACCGGCGCCATTATGGCCCCCCCACATCCATGCCATTTGATTTTTTTTATTTCTTTTCTACATCCATTTAACCTAATCACTTACTATAATAACTAACTTTTCTCTCTCTCTCCTCATTCTTTCATTCTCCACTTTCCAAAAGTTGCAAAGTGTGAAAAAAGCTCCTCAATCCTCTCTTTCTCCCCCTTTGGCCGAAACTTGAAGCCCCCTCACACATCCACACAACAACTCATTTTTCTCTTCTATTCTTCCATCCACTTCATAAGTTAAAGTGATCCACAACTTCCAACTCATGAAACTTTGTTATGGCTAAGTGATTTTGGTTATCTCAACTCCATGTTCCCATGATCTTATAGTAGGAACAAAGATAACAACACAAAAATCCGAACCATTACAAAGTAGATCTCTTCTTAATAAGTTTCCATAACCAAAAGCTTTACTTTATCCATCAGAAAGTCTTTTAAACAAAGGATCTTTTATAAAATATGGTTTTTATGTTTTTAAAAACTCATTTAAGCTTTTGATAAAGTATATCCATCATCTTGATACTCATGATCATGTAGGCATTTATAGTTTCATTATTATTTTGTTCATATGTGCATAAATAGTCTTTAACACTTTTGTCTTTAGTAAATGACTTTCTAGTGTATAGATCTATATATATATGGGTCCATGAAGTCAAAAAGAAATACTTTACAAGAAAAAGACTTTTGAAAATTCGGATGACTTTAAAAACCAAGGTCAAAAACACTTTTAACAACTTCTAAACTTATATATTTAAAGAGAATAAAGCCTATGGTAATAGATATTGATTAGTGGTATTTTTCATGAGCCTAAAGATTTTTGCTAAAGAAAATGTTGAAAACAAGAAATGAAGTCCATAGGAGTTTTGAGTTAAAAGTTATGAAAACCAAATTCGTAATAATGGGTGTAGGTTAGAAAACACTATTTTCCAACTTCAAAAAATGATATTTTCTTAAATAAATGAAGTCCTTAGGATATGGGTATAATAGATACTTAAAGTTTCAAGTATAAAATACATTTTTCCTAAAGGAATCAACTTGAAAATGAACTTTTGCAAATTCGGATTTTTGGAAACCCCATAGTAAAAGACCCCCTTAAAAGTTTGTAAATGTAGATTTTATTAAAGAAATAAAGGCCTTAGGATATGACTAATATAAGGATCAAAATTTCTTTAAATAAAGTAGAGTTTTTCCAAAGGAAATCCATGTAAAATGTAGATGTGGTCAAATGTAGTAAAGTCATTTACTAAATATTGAGAGGAAATGGTTTCTAAGGAAAGTTTGTTTTCTAAAAATCGTTAAATCTAAAAGTTATAAGAACATAGACTTCTTAAGGTTCACATCATGACATTCATGATAGGGAAAATCATTACCATTGCATTTAGTATCATTTTATACTTAGGAATCTCAAATGCATTCATCAAAACCGCATTTTTGGAATCAAGGAACCCGCTGTACAGATCTGATCCCTCAATTCCGAGGCTTAGATATTTTCAAAACTTGATTTAAACTTCATATTGGAAAGCTCTTTCGAAGTAATAGGAATCGGTATATAATTTGCGAAATTCCGACTTAAAACGACCAAGTTATGGCCATTTAAAACAGAACTTCGGAAATGACGCGAATTCCGATTTCACTAAGTTTCCTTAGAGTTTTAGTGTCCTAAGTTGATAGAATACTTACTAGGGTAATTTCTTATATGAATAGGTGAACCCGTGGACGGTGACGAGTTACCTCCGGATTATTACTACTAGAAGACCGGAGTACCGATGGCGGAGTGAGTTTTTCTTCCCAATTCATTTATTGTATGTGCTTGTAAAGTAGTGCACTAGAATGTAGGTCAATTGAATGGAATATGAGTAATGGGGATTATTAGGAAATTATATGATTGTTGATGATGTGAGAAACAAATTAAGAATATCGAAAACCGGGTGATAAACTTTGATTGTATAGTTAGCTATGATGGATTGTCTGATAAATTGATTGATCGCCTAAGTAAATTGGCTTAATCAAACTACTCAGTAAAATAAATTGACATGGCATATCACAAGGGGATGGAGCATGAGCATTTGTAGGTTAGTCGTGAACCATAACGACATCGAATAATCGTAGGTTAGTCGTCAACCATAAACGACATCGAATAATCGTAGGTTAGTCGTGAACCATAAACGACATCGAATAATCGTAGGTTAGTCGTGAACCATAAACGACATCGATAATCGTAGGGTTAGCCGTGATCCATAAACGGGATATTGTTGTACCGCAGGATTCGTTAATCTGCTAACCCGGGATGGAGGGCGCAATTCCATCCACATATGATTTCCGGTTGGTCTATGTATGTTGAACTCATGTGTTTGATGCATACACTTGCTTGATTAATAACTTGGTTGAATTGTTGTGATAAATGTTTTGTGGGAGATTACACTCACTAAGCTAGTTAGCTTACGTCCCTACAGACCATTCCTTTTGCAGCTTACGCACTTATGGCTTAGGCGAAGAGACCCGGCTGAACAGGTACCGAAGCTAGGAGTTTTCCCTAGAAGTTATATTTTTGAATTAGACTTCCATAGAAAACTTCTAAGCTTGGATGACTGTAATGGACCGTTAAATATTCTTTTGCGGGGGAATGCCCCTTAGAATTTTGTAATATTTATTTATGTTCATGAATTATATCCTATTGCCCATGCATGCCAAATTAAGCTTTTATCTCCATTCGGAATTGTACTCTATTATGTAAAGGTACGCCTTACATCTATGTGAGATTTTCGAAAGACTAAGGTGGTAATTCGGGAACCTTATATGGCATGTGGCGGACTGTTACGTTTAGAGTACCCTATGGGGCGTGACAAACTATCTATCACATATCACTACTCACATAATACCCATTTCATCTACCATCTTCATACCACTTACACACTACAAGTAAAGATTTCTTCCAACTATTATTCACTCATGTCATGTAACTTAACATGACTATGGTATTGTTTTGAAACTCATATGAGTAGTAAAAGCAATAACATGTTCATGTTTTGTTCTTGTACATAAGCTTCCTATTTTATTATGTTGTTATTATTATTGTTATTATATGCTTCTAATCTAACTTATATATAGTATTATGTATATTATGTATATATATTTATTTAGAGCATATAAACTCATTTGTTATTTATTTACTTTCAAGTTATGAAATTTATTTATTTCATGTTATTATTAAGACTAGTCTTTCTAGTCTTAGACTTGTCCATTGTCGAGCCTGGATTTTTTCCACTATCTAGTTCATTTCTCCTAACCCGATTCACATTAAACCGAACCCATTTAACATGAATCCTCGACTAGGGGTTAAAAGAAAATTTAAAAAAAAATTTAGAGTCGCCACCCGATATAAATCGGGAAAAAAAAATAAAAAGCTAGGATCAATGGGTCGGTGATCCTAACTTAGCTACTAGTCTGCGAAAATTTGATTTAAAAAATCAACTTTTAAAACCAGATATCATGGATTCGGGGGCTAACCTATTAAAAACCAAATTGGTTACCACTTTTGGAATTTTAAATTTATAATCTATCCTTTATATGCTCAAAAAAAAACTCTAATAATATATACAACAGAAATATTTACAAGTTAAATCATTCATTTTATTTTTTTACATGTTTTTCTTCATTTTTACTTTTTATTATTTTTTTTAGAGCATGAATAACAACAAACATATTTCTTTTTTTTTTAAAAAAAAAAACTTATATTTACAAAAAAAAAAAACTTTTTTTATTTTTATGTCGCCCCTGCAGGTGCCTACGTACTCGCTAATCGAGATCAGACAAAACGTAGTTTTTTTAAAAAAGAACTTTAATTTGTTGATCAATTTTAATTTTCTGAACTATTCACAATTTAAGTTCATTAAATTTTGAATTTTTTGTGAAAACCATTTTTGATGATCCTATGATCTAATCAATTAGTTTTTTATTCATGAAAACATATTTTTTAAGTCCAAAAATCATTTTTATTTTCCTTTTTTTTTAAATTTTGGTTTTGGAAAGTCCAATTTTGTCATTTTTATCTATTTTTATCATTATATTATTTTTATTTTTTTATTTTTATTTTTTAAAAAAAATCATCACATATTCACAATATATCCACAATAATTTAACAATATATTAAAAATATTTTTCATGCATTAAATATGCATTTCTAGTGCAATTTGTGTATAAATACACATTAAAAAATAATTAAAAAATTAAAAATATAAAAAAAAAATTATATAAAAAATGATTATTTTAATTTTTCTGATTTTCTGTATTTTCTGAATTTTTTATGAATTTTTATGAATATTTTATTATTTTTTATTATTCTGAAATTAATTATATAATAAACTATTAATAAAATAATCGGATTAACCTGGACCGTTGGAAAACGACGAGATCTGGAGCGTCGATCTCGCTGACCGATCTGGATCGTCTGATCTTGTTGACTCGATCTGTCTGATCGCTTGATGAATCTAGGCCGTCTGATCGTTGGATTGAATCTGGGCAGTCTGTTGCTTGATGAAATCTGGGCCGTCTGATCGCTTGATGAAATCTGGGCCGTCTGATCGCTTGATTGAATCTGGGCCGTCTGATCGCTTGATTGAATCTGGACCGTCTGATCTGCTTGATGAAATCTGGACCGTCCGATCAGAGTTGACCGATGACCGACGACCGTTGACCGATGACCGACCGGGTTGGATTCGGATCTCGGGTCGGATCTCGGAGCTCCGGCGGGTGAAGAAGACGATGACGCGACTTTTCGGGGCGGATTCCGGCGACTCCAATGGTCCTCGCGGCTGGAAGCTTGTCGGCCCGACTCCTGCTGCAACGGCGCGTCCTTTGGTGGTGGTGGCATTCACTCAGAACGACGGCAAGGGGCAGCTCCGGCGGTGGTTGTACGGCGGCGTTAATGAACAAAAAAAAAAATTTTCAGAGAGAAATCCGATCAATTCAAACAAATCTAAGCACACTAAATCATCCAAATCAAGTTTCTAGCATTGCTAAAACACTCAATTTGGATTAAATCTGATCCAATCAATTCGAATTTGAAAAAATTCGAATTCTATACCCTAAATTCAAGAATTTCGAATTGGCTTTGCTATGGATGTGTTTTCTTGAAATTGACTTGTGCTTTTTGCTCCTAGGACCTCCTATTTATAGGTTGCAAGCTCAATTTTCAGTTTCGAACAGTTTCAAAAACGAATCGATTTTTGCCTCTTGATTTAATTCGAATTTAATTCTAAAATCCATGATTAAATTGTTTGAAACTGATGAATTGATGATTGTTTTCATATTCCGTGTCAGATTCATCCAATCAATTTTTGTAACTCCTCATTCATGTGCAATTGAATGCTTTATAAATTGAATTTTGTAACTTTTTGGTTGTTTTTTGCACTAATCTTTCATATTCTATAACCACTTTGCACTTCCATCATCAATTTTGATAATCAATGTTGTTTTGTCAGTTAAAAACTGATGCAAAGTAAGGCAAAAGTCACATTTGAGGAAAATGAAAAGACAAAAATGATAAAAAGGCAAAAATTTGCCTTTGCTAGGGTTTGAACTTGTGTCATTGAGCTTGGATGTGGTTTGGGTCAATGCATTTAACCAACAGGCCATTTGGCCTATGCCTTGATTACTTAGCCAACTTCATCAATACATAAGGCAAAAATTGGGTGTCTACAGCTGCCCCTCTTTGTGGTAAAGTTTTAACAAAACTTTTGCCACAAAGACAAAAAGACAACTAATTTTTGCTTAGCTTCTCCTTTAGACGTTGAGATTTGGTTAAGTCATTTGCCGGACCTATGGGCTTTGGTTAGGTCATTTGCCGGACCAATGGGCTTTGGTTTGGTCATTTATCGGACCAATGGGCTTTGGTTTGGTCATTTGCCGGACCAATGAGCTTTGGTTTGGTCATTTGCCGGACCAATGGGCTTTGGTTTGGTCACCATCTGGAATGGATGGATTTCTGACTTCTCTCTTGATCACTATCTTGGATAGATTTGTGAATTTTGTCTTGATCAACATCTTGAGTGAATGAATTTCTGAATTCTGTCTTGATCACTATCTTGAATGAATGAATTTCTGAATTCTGTCTTGATCACTATCTCGAGTGAATGAATTCTGAATTCTGTCTTGATCACTATCTCGAGTGAATGAATTCTGGGTCACCATCTCTAAAGGATGGATTTTGGGTCACCATCTCTAAATGATGGATTTTGGGTCACCATCTCGAGAGGATGGATTTTGAATTTGGGTAGTACTAGACTATCTGCCTAGACTGAGGGGTATTTGTGATTTTTCAATCCACTGGGGGTTTCTTTCTCTTTTTTTTTTCTTTCTCTTTTTTTTTTCTTCCCTTTTTTTTCTTTCTTTTTTTTCTTTCTTTCTTTCTTTCTTTTTTTTTTTTTTTGATGATAAAAAGATGCTTCAATTAGTTATTCTTGCATAATATTTTCTTTTAAAATAAGAACAATCAATAGACCAAACTGTATAAATGCATTCATCAGTATTATAAGATGCTCAAATTTCTTTTCTGATGATTCAAATGGTGTTTGGCTGGAAATTTATTCAGAAGAATTTTGTGGGTTAGGCTTTGATTCAACTTCAAAGAATTTCAGGCTTTGATTCGACTTCAGAGAATTTCAGGAATATCAACTTTGCTTATAATTAATTAAAATAAATCAATTGATCACTTGAAATGACAAATTTTATTGATCAAGGATAATACAACTTTACAGCATCTGAGTTCACAGGATCCTTTAAATTGGGTCCATCCATTTGGGAAAGGATTAATGCTCCTCCCGATAAGACCTTCTTCACTATATATGGTCCTTCATAATTTGGTGTGAACTTTCCTCTGGAATCTTGCACATTTGGCAGCATTTTTCTCAGAACCAAATCACCTTCTTGGAAATTTCTTGGCTTAACCTTCTTATTAAATGCTCTAGCCATCCTTTGTTGATATAATTGCCCATGACACATGGCGTTAATCTTTTTTCATCTAAAAGATTTAACTGTTCAACCTTTGTCTAACCCATTCAGCTTCTTCGAGCTCTGTTTCAGCCAATACTCGGAGCGAAGGAATTCAACTTCTACTGGTAAAACGCTTCAGTTCCATATACCAGGAATAGGGCGTTGCCCCAGTTGACACTCTTACAGAGGTCGATACGCCATTAATGCTAATGGGAGCATTTCATGCCAATCTTTGTATGCAATCGTCATCTTCTCAATGATTCTCTTGATGTTTTTGTTGGCGGCTTCTACTGCTCCATTCATCTGTGGGCGATATGGAGTGGAATTCCGGTGTTTAATCTTGAATTGCTGACATAAATCAGTCATTGCATTGTTGTTCAGTTTGTACCATTATCGGTAATGATACTTTCTGGAGTTCCATATCGAGCAATGATATCTCTTTTGATGAATCGCACCACAACGGCTTTTGTCACACTGGCGTATGAAGCAGCTTCAACCCACTTGGTGAAGTAATCGATTGCAACTAGTATGAATCGATGACCATTTGAAGCTTTTGGCGATATTGGCCCGATTACGTCTATTCCCCACATTGAGAACGGCCATGGTGTTGACATTGACTGTAATTCCTTGGAGGAGCATTTATCTTGTTTGCGTAAATTTGACATAGATGACAAGATCTCACATGTTTGATACAGTCTGATTCCATGGTTAACCAGAAATATCCTAGCCTCATAATCTTTTTAGCTAGCATATATCCGTTCATATGAGGTCCACATACTCCCTCATGAACTTCTTCCATTAATTTTTGAGCTTCTTTTTCATCTACACATCTCAACAGGGTTATCGAATGACCTTCTGTATAGGTATCTCCGCTTAACAAAAATGACTTGCCAGACGCTCAATGATTTCTGATCCTTTTTGTAGCACACTCAGGATAATCTACCTGTTTGCAAGAAAATTTTGATCTTGAAACCATGGTTCATTTGATCAATCATAGCACAGAATGCGGGTTCACTTCTTATTCGGACTTGCAAAGGTTGTATTCTTACTCCTTCAGTGAATTGGATCAAAGAGGCCAGAGTAGCCAATGCATCAGCAAATTGATTCTGAGTTCTCGGCACATAAGTGAAGGAAATTTCTTTGAACCTTCCTGCTAACTCAGCCAAGTGATTATGATAAGGAATCAACTTGGGATCCTTAGTTTTGAACTCGCCTCGAGTTTGGAAAATGATAAGTGATGAATCTCCAAACACTTCGAGCTCCTCATATTCATTTGAATTGCCATTTCTAATCCCATGATGCATGCCTCGTATTCCGCTACATTATTTGTGTAAGGAAACATTAATCTGGCTGATGCCGGGAACTGTTCTTCTTTGGTGAGATAAGGACTGCCCCTATTCCACACCCGTATACGTTGGCTGCTCCATCGAAATACAACTTCCAATTTGCTTTCGGCTTCTGTTTCTGTTATTCTGATGCCTTCATCTGGAAACTGATCTTGTTCCTTTAATTCTTCGTCATCAACTGGGCTTTCTGCGAGTTGATCAGCTAAAACTTGTCCTTTGACTGAACTTTGATTACATAAATGATATCAAATTCAGAAAGTAGCATCTGCCATTTCGAGATTCGACCTACCAAAGCCGGTTTGCGTGCCAAGTATCGCAATGGATCATGCTTCGTAATCAACTCGATCGAGTAGAAGAGCGTATACTGCTAAGCTGTGCATAACCCATACTAATGCACAGCAGGTTTTTCTATCTCTGAATACTTTTGTTCTCCATTTGAGAATTTCTTGCTTAAGTAGTAAACAGCTCTTTCTTTTCCTTCCTCATCTTTTTGCCCGAGTACACCCCATAGATTCAGGAAGAATTGTCAAGTACAAGAACAACGGTTTCCCCGGTTTTGGAGTAACCAGTACTGGTGGATTCGTCAGATACTGCTTTATCCGATTAAAGGCTTTTTCACATTCGTCATTCCATTCAATTAGGGCATTCTTCTTTAGCAGTTTAAACAGCGGTTGGCACTTATCAGTCAGCTGTGATATGAATCGAGCAATGTAATTCAACTTCCCAAAGGCCTCTGATTTCCTTTAATGTTTTTGGTGGAGGCAAATCCTGAATCGCCTTGACTTTATCAGGATCGATTTCTATCCCTTTTGGCTAACCATGAATCCTAATAATTTTCCAGATGTCACTCCGAAAGTGCATTTTTCTGGATTCAATTTCAACTGGAACTTCCTTAATCTTTCAAAAAGCTTCCTTAACACCACTACATGATCATCTCCTTCCTTTGTCTTGGCGATCATATCATCTACATATACTTCCACCTCTTTGTGCATCATATCATGAAGTATAGCAAGCATTGCTCGTTGATAAGTTGCCCCGGCATTCTTGAGACCGAAAGGCATGACCTTGTAACAAAAAGTTCCCCAGGCTGTAACAAATGTGGTTTTGACCTTATCTTCTTCGGCCATTAATATCTGATTATACCCTGAAAATCCATCCATGAATGAAAATAGATGATTTCCAGCGGTATTGTCTACTAAAACATCGATGTGAGGCAACGGGAAATTATCTTTCGGGGTTGCTTTGTTTAGATCTCTGAAATCCACACAGATTCTTACTTTCCCTTTTTCTTAAGTACTGGCACTATATTTGATACCCAATCCGAATAATCAGAAACCTCAATGAATCCTACTTCAAGCAACTTTTTTACTTCATCCTTGATTTGGAGGAGTAAATCCGGCCTAAATCGCCTTAATTTTTGCTTTATAGGTTTAAAATCCTCCTTTGTTGGCAATTTGTGAACCACAATGGATGGGTCTAAACCAGGCATATCGCTATACGACCATGCAAAAACATCCAAGTATTCGGCTAGTAACTTGGTTAAATCTTGTGCCGTGCTCTCAGGCAATTTTCCCCCTATCCTCAGATTCCTAGGGTTTTCACTTGTTCCCAAATTAATCACTTCAATGGTTTCGGGAATTTCAATCTTCCTTGTTCAAAATTTTGCCAAATTTCTTGTGTTCTAAATTGATAATCAATATCATCTTCAACATCTAACCCAGTAGAGTTAGAGGTGATATTGATATTTTCATTAATTATACGCGCGAGATATCCCTGAACTTCATCACAATTGTCGAATCTGGTTGAATATGAATGAGGAATGTATGAGAATATGTGAAAACACAAACGGAAATAAATTTTATTAAACTGGGACGGTGTTTAAGTACACTTATTTGAGCATCACATAATACTGAAAAACACAAAACACAAATCTAGTCTTAGATAAATTCTTACTTAAAAGACTTAATACTAGCGCAAGGCATAGAGAACCAATTTCTCAAGATCATTTCTTTGGATGAAGCATCTTCTTTGATATCATCTGGCTGCTGGATATGATGTGGCTTTGGAAAGGAATGGCTGATGTGAGGAATTTTGATGATTGGATCATACTTCCTTGTCGAGCTTCCTCTTCTCATTTGGTTTTTCATTTCTGCCACTTCAGCACAAGTGGGGAATAACCCAGTCCAAAGGTTCCCACCTGAGTTTCTTTCTCATCATCATCATACAGACTTCGTCAAACATTTGAAGCCCGAAGTCTTCTTCTCCTTCTTTTCCAATGTAAGGGACAGCTGTCTCCTTGTAAATGGCATAATCCTGTTCTCCCATAACAGTGATGAGTTGACCATTGGCTATGAACTTAACTTTCTGGTGCAGGCTTGATGGTATTGCCCGGCAGCATGGATCCATGGTCTTCCCAACAGCAGATTGAATGTTCTGGGGATATCATCACTTGGAAAGGAATAATGAAAGTTTGAGGCCCGATGTGACTTCTAACTCCACTTCACCTATTATATCTCTTTTTGACCATCAAAAGCACGAACCACAATAGAGCTTGGTTTGATGTCTGACGGTTCAATTTCCAATAAGCTCAAAGTGGCTAAGGGGCACACATTCAAAGAGGATCCATTGTCAACTAATACTCGAGAGACGATCTTTCCACAGCTTTTGACTACGATGAAGAGGGCCTTGTTATGTTGATCCCTTCCTCTCCCAGTTCTTCAGATGAGAAAATGATTTGCTCATTTGCAAAGATTGAGTTGATGATATGCCCCAAGGCTTCTTCTGATACACCTTCTGGAACTTTCACTTCTTCTAAGGCTTTGAAAAGAGCCTCACGGTGTACATTAGAGCTAATCAGCAGACTCATGAGCGATATTTGGGCAGGTATTTTGGCCAACTGCTCGACAACCTTGTATTCACTTGCTTTCATCAGTTTTGCCAATGCTGACTTCTCTTCATCTTTCTTCCTTCTTCATTTTGCTGCTGTGGCATATTCACAGTTGCATTCTTTCCGGTCGACTCATAAACTCTTCCTGAGCGAGTAAGGCCACCAACCATGGCCATTGAAGCATGATTTACCGCCTTATAATCAAATGGAGCGGCTTTATACTCATCACAGCAAGGGGTATGTGAAAGGTATAGTTCCTAGGCTTTGATGAAGTTGATCCATCTTCACTACCTTTGCCTATTTCGATTTTGATGGATCTAGGTCCACCTTCGATCATACCCAAACTCGTCTTCTTTTGCTTTCTTATCTTCCTCTTCAAATTCTGGACCCCATCCAGTTGGAGGAGCGTCAGCATAGACACGGGGCTCAAACCAGTAATCCATTAAATACTGGTATTTTCCATCATTTCCCAGGGTTCCAATGGTTGGATCTCCAGCCTGATACCTTTCCCATAACTCAGCCTGTGTGCTCGATCTCCTTGGTTTCGGGATCAACATTTCCAGAATCTCTTCTTTTTTAATAGTTCCTTCTTGTAGCTTGTAAATAGCAGGCCTGGTTTTGGTGCGGTCTCTTAAATTCATATTGAGCAAATGACCCTTCTGGCGAAGGTTCCATGCTACTTGTTCTATGGTGATTGGCAACTCATCCAGATTGATTTCTTGATCCGGCACTTCAGCGGTGATCATATTGATGACTGGTCCATGGTTTGGCAGTGGGTTAGTAGAGACGTTTGGAGTCTCAACGAAATCCAACTGGATGACTTTTGCATCAATAAGATCTTGGATTTTATGCCTAAGCCTCCAGCATCTGTCTGTTGAATGCCCGATTTGCCCCATGTGATATTCACACTTCAGCTCAGGATTGTAATATCTAGGCTTTAAGTCTTCCCTAGGAACTTCAAGATTGATCAGATTATCGGCCCTTAATTTAGCTAATACTTGGCTAAGGGGAACCGGAATTCGAGTGAAGTTCCGCCTGCTGAACCTTGATTGTTGATTTGGGACTGCACTTTGTTGAGTCTGATCCTTATTCTGATTTTGATTCTGATTTGTTGACAACACGAAAGACTTAGTAGGGCCAGTTGCATCTGAAGTATTGACCATGCTGACGGTTGAATCTTTCCCTTTATGGGACATTTCTCGGTGCAGTATATTTCTTTTCTTGTTGCAATTTTCCTGCCGAAATTGCATTCTCAATCCTGCACCCAGCTATCACCACTTCTGAGAAACTTGCTGATGCATGCCCAATCAGATGGGAAAAGAAAGGTTCCTCTAGCGTGTTGATAAAAGTGAAAGTGAGGTCCTTTCAGGCATCGGGTGGTGATCCTTGCAGCCAATGCTCTCCAGCGCTGAGCATACTCCTTGAAAGTCTCTTCTTTCTTCTTCTTCAGATTGCTTAAATCCCATACCGAGGGCGCCATCTCAATGTTAAACTTATACTGATTAAAAAAGCCCTAGCCAACTTGTCCCAAGTATCAACTTCTTGATGGTCTAATTGGGCGTACCAGGCCAAAGCAGCACCAGTAAGACTGTCCTGGAAGGTTTGCACCATCAGCTTGTCAAACTTTGCATTGCCCCATTCGTCGTACATACAATCTGGTATGCATATTAGGGCAACCTGTCCCGTCATATTTTTCAAATTCCGGTGCCTTAAATTTCTCAGGGAAGGCACCTTCCTCATATTGAGGCAAATTCAGATCGCGGTTTGATCAAAACCATCGAACGTCTTCATTTTCTCAACAGTTTTCTCCATTTCTTTAGCCTGAGCTTCCAGTTCTTTCTTCAACTCAGCCGCATTAAACTCATTTGGTGACTCCTCTTGCTGAATAAGCTGTCCTTCAATTTCTTTTCCTTTCTGTGCCTTGAGATTCTTCAGAAGTTGTGGGGGTCTTGAGTTGTGCAAGACTCTGTGTTAAAGCCTGCATCTGTTCAGCAATTCCAAGGAGGGTTTGTTCCACGGTGTTGAGTCTTTGCTCATTGGTCTGGTCTGTGGGGTTGCTCCCGGTTTAGACATCTTAGCTCGGGATCTGGTAACAATAGGGCTCCTAACCGGCTTGGACGCTATCTTTCAAGTTTTGACTCAAACTCGAATTTGCTAGACCTGGACATTTATCATTTATTAATATTTTTTTTAAAGAATAAATGAATTAATATACATATGCAAGAATGCAGATATGCTATCACACAGATGCAAATGGGGATATTGACCAATGATTTTTTTTAAAAAAAAACATTTGTATTAAAAGATAATGTTTAACATAACAAAAACTTCTAATGGTTTAGAAACTTTCCTGAAATCAAAACTACTTTCTAATGGTTTCAAAGAACCTTGATTCCTAAGGACTAAACCTAAACCAACTAAACCAGTCTTCTTGTCTTAGCGGGGCAAACAATCTTGTCTTCCAGGGCTAGAATTTTCTTTTGAGCTGCCTTCAACTCAGCCTCTAAAATGAAATTCTGCTTCCAGCACTTTGCAGGCGATCCACCATTTCCCTCTCTCTTTCTTGGAAATCTCGGTGACATACTTCCAGGCGAGCCGAAACAGCTTCCATGTAAGCAATTGTTTCAGGGTCAGGTTCCGATGGTGCTGGTTGAAGGACATCGGGAGCTTCATATCGAATATCCTTATTCTTCTTCATTTGGCTAGCCACATACCACCTGGTTGCTCTATATTCTTGTTTCCTTATTTTCTGGCTCGACTTCAAAAACCGGCTTCACCTCTCTATTTTCCCATATAGCTCGGATTTGATTTAGCTTGAATTCTTTAGCTGGTAGTATCTTGGTTGGATCCAATAATCCAGTGACTTGCTCCAAATTAGGCTTGACAGTAATATCTTGCAGCATACCATACTGTCTGATAACACTTGAGGGGTAATAACCAGTACAGCCGGTGAGTCCAATTAGGGGTACTGCCATGTATTCCTTGCAACTTAGGATGGCTGCAGGGCTTTTGAACCAGCGAGCTTGCCACATCATGTCTTCAGGTGGCATGTCTTCAAGAATGGCAATTATATCCCATAGGATGATCATCTTCCATGTGGACCCTTTCAGCAAAGGATTGGATGAGATCATATTTCAGGCTGATGAGGGATCCATTAGCCAAGTCTTTTCCGTAGTGCTTAATGTGGCTAGCAAACCAAACCATTAGTAAGTGCATGCTTGCTTTGAACTTGCCTTGTCCTTTAGACTTGATGTGATTCAGACTACGGACTTGTTCGGCTAGAAGAGCAGGAACATAGGATTTGCCAGCTAAATATTGAGAAACCAGCTCTATGACCCGGAAGTGGATGAACAAATTGCCATTAGGGAAGAGAATAGTTGCAAAAGCAGCTACTATGAAGGCATTAACCCGGTTTTCTTCCCAAACTTCAAGTGGTATACTGAAAGTGGATCGGTTGCTTTTAAAATATCAGGAGTTCCAAACCAGTCCATCAGTGTGTTTAGCGGATGCAATATTCATTACAATCGATGGCTTCAATATTGGTCCCCTCTTGATCCCCAAAAACTCTGATATAACACGGACCGGGCTATGCTTGAAATTTGGAATATAGATTCCTTCAGAGGTTGGAGTGCTTGGTAGTATATATTCCTCAATGGTTGGGCTAAGTACATGCTGACCCAAACGGAAGACAGCTTCTTCAGGTTCCCATAGATGAGTGAGCCCGGAACATGGTGAATGGAACATGGATCTTTGGTAGGCTGAGGATTGGGCCTAACCTATCCTCAATGAATGACTTTGGACTGGAGTAAAACTGACAAACCATCGGTCCAGTAGGAGCATTGGATCCTTGAAAGGTTCCACTCGATTTTCTCTAATAAGGCGAGCCCATAAGCTATCGCTACTGTCGGTTGAAGACATCATTTTCTGAAATTTTTTAAAAGGTACTAATATTTACAAAATTTTTTAATTTTTTGACAGCTTTTATATTTTTTTTAGAATTTTCTTTTTTTTTAGTATTTACATGTGTACATTTATATTTCAACTCCATTTTTTTTTAGAAAAAGTTGGTCATATCCCATGCTAATGAATGCATGATTTGGTAGGGTTCTATAGGTTCCCCGATTTAGTGATACTAAACCGGAGTGGGAGGACATTTCTTGATCTAGAGGGTGGAAAGCCACAGCCCCCGAACCTTACTTCGTCCTCCTCGCTTAGGCTCTTAAGACTGCCCTGGTACGACCGTATCTAACACACATTTATGCTAATGCAAATGCAAATGCAAATCATAAAACAAACTCTCTTTTTGTTTATATTTGTAAGGTTAGTATATATTTACAAAAACAATTATTCAATATAATATACAAGTGTATATTCACATGGTAATTTACAAAAAAAATAAGCAAGGATAAATTCAAAATTTATAATTCCGAAGTGGCTAGCCCTCTCTTTTTTAAAAAAAATTTAGGCGTCCCCAGTGGAGTCGCCAAGCTGTCGAGCCTGGATTTTTTCCACTATCTGGTTCATTTCTCCTAACCCGATTCACATTAAACCCGAACCCATTTAACATGAATCCGACTAGGGATTAAAAGAAATTTTAAAAAAAAATTTTAGAGTCGCCACCCGATATAAATCGGGAAAAAAAATAAAAAGCTAGGATCAATGGGTCGGTTGATCCTAACTTAGCTACTAGTCTGCGAAAATTTGATTTAAAAAATCAACTTTTAAAACCAGATATCATGGATTCGAGGGCTAACCTATTAAAACCAAATTGGTTACCACTTTTGGAATTTTAAATTTATAATCTATCCTTTATTGCTCAAAAAAAAACTCTAATAATATATTACAACAGAAATATTTACAAGTCAAATCATTCATTTATTTTTTTTACATGTTTTTCTTCATTTTTACTTTTTATTTTTTTTTTTAGAACATGAATAACAACAAACATATTTCTTTTTTTTAAAAAAAAAAAACTTATATTTACAAAAAAAACAAAACTTTTTTTATTTTTTATGTCGCCCCGCAGGTGCCTACGTACTCGCTAATCGAGATCAGACAAAACGTAGTTCTTTTAAAAAAGAACTTTAATTTGTTGATCAATTTTAATTTTCTGAACTATTCTCAATTTAAGTTCATTAAATTTTGAATTTTTTGTGAAAACCATTTTTGATGATCCTATGATCTAATCAATTAGTTTTTTATTTCATGAAAACATATTTTTCTAAGTCCAAAAATCATTTTTTATTTTTATCCTTTTTTTTAAAAAAAAATTTGGTTTTGGAAAGTCCAATTTTGTCATTTTTATCTATTTTTATCATTATTATTGTTTTTTATTTTTTTATTTTTATTTTTATTTTTATTTTTTTAAAAAAATCATCACATATTCACAATATATCCAGAATAATTTATAATATATTAAAAATATTTTTCATGCATTAAATATGCATTTCTAGTGCAATTTGTGTATATATACACATTAAAAATATTAAAAAAATTAAAAAATATAAAAAAAATAAATTTATATAAAAAATGATTATTTTAATTTTTCTGGATTTTTCTGAATTTTTTTGAATTTTTTTATGAATTTTTATGAATTTTTTACTATTTTTTGCTATTTTTTATTATTTTCTGAAATTAATTATATAATAAACTATTAATAAAATAATGCGGATTAACCTGGACCGTTGGATGAAGCGGACGAGATCTGGAGCGTCGATCTCGCTGACCGATCTGGATCGTCTGATCTTGTTGACTCGATCTGAGCCATCTGATCGCTTGATGAAATCTGGGCCGTCTGATTGCTGGATTGAATCTAGGCCGTCTGATTGCTTGATGAAATCTGGGCCGTCTGATCGCTTGATTGAATATGGACCGTCTGTTCTGCTTGATGAAATCTGGGCCGTTGATTGCTTGATTGAATCTGGACCGTCTGATCTGCTTGATGAAATCTGGACCGTCCTATCAGAGTTGACCGTTGACCGATGACCGACGACTGTTGACCGATGACCGACCAGGTTTGGATTCGGATCTCGGAGCGCGGGGTGAAGAAGACGATGACGCGACTTTTCGGGGCGGATTCCGGCGGCTCCTGTGGTCCTCGGCGGCTGGAAGCTTATCGGCCCGACTCCTGCTGCGACGGCGCGTCCTTTGGTGGTGGTGGCGTTCACTCAGAACGGCGGCAAGGGGCAGCTCCGGCGGTGGTTGTACGGCGGCGTTAATGAACAAAATTTAAAAAAATTTTCAGAGAGAAATCCGATCAATTCAAACAAATCTAAGCACACTAAATCATCCAAATCAAGTTTCTAGCATTGCTAAAACACTCAATTTGGATTAAATCTGATCCAATCAATTCGAATTTGAAAAAATTCGAATTCTATACCCTAAATTCAAGAATTTCGAATTAGCTTTGCTATGGATGTGTTTTCTTGAAATTGACTTGTGCCTTTTGCTCCTAGGACCTCCTATTTATAGGTTGCAAGCTCAATTTTCAGTTTCGAACAGTTTCAAAAACGAATCAATTTTTGCCTCTTGATTTAATTCGAATTTAATTCAAAAATCCATGATTAAATTGTTTGAAACTGATGAATTGATGATTGTTTTCATATTCCATGTCAGATTCATCCAATCAATTTTTGTAACTCCTCATTCATGTGCAATTGAATGCTTTATAAATTGAATTTTGTAACTTTTGGGTTGTTTTTTGCACTAATCTTTCATATTCTATAACCACTTTGCACTTCCATCATCAATTTTGATAATCAATGTTGTTTTGTCAGTTAAAAACTGATGCAAAGTAAGGCAAAAGTCACATTTGAGGAAAATGAAAAGACAAAAATGATAAAAAGGCAAAAATTTGCCTTTGCTAGGGTCTGAACTTGTGTCATTGAGCTTGGATGTGTGTTTGGGTCAATGCATTTAACCAACAGGCCATTTGGCCTGTGCCTTGATTACTTAGCCAACTTCATCAATACTTAAGGCAAAAATTGGGTGTCTACATCCATATCAATTCAAAACAATCTTTTATTTATTTTCTTTAATCTTTCGGGACTAGTCCATTCTTAGTCTTAGGATGCCTTGATGAAGCTAAGGCTCCAATACTTGACCGGCATTCCTTGATGAAGCTAAGGTTCCCAATACTTGATATTTTATTTTCTTCTAGTATTTTCTTATGTTCTTATTACTTCATATGCTCATGATACTTGCATCTACATAATGTTAATGTCTCAACTAATCTAAAAATAAATTTTTTTTTTTTACTAAATGAACTCAAAACTAGATTTTCAATTATATGATTTATCACAAAATCATGAAGTTATTATCAATAACAATAAAACTAAAGTAATATAAGTTTTCTCAAAGTTTTCTTAAATAACAAAGATAGTTTACGAAGGAAACATAAGAAATAAATATTTTCCTTATTTATTATGGTAACTTAAGTTTTAGTAAAATAATTTGTTAATATTAAAAGTTTTTACAAAAAGCTTAAAAATTTAAACTCTTTTTCACTCCATAACAAAACTAAGGAACAAACTAGTTTTTAAAGTTAAGATAAATTCAACCCATAAGGTTATGAACCCACTTAGGAAAAACAATGATTTTCAAATTTCTAAAAGAAGGAACTTGTTTTCAAAAGAATATAAATAAAGTAAGATTAATAATAATGGATTTTATCAATAAAGATTATTCTTTTCAAAAGAGATAAAAGAACAAGTTTAAGAAAGCAAAAACTTATATTTTAGAAATAGATATAAGAAGACAAGATTCATTTTCTAAAACCATCTTAAATACAAAATTATAAAAAGGTTTTCAACAACCTAAATATACTTTTTGATAAAATAGATCTTTTATCACTAGAAGTGAAATTTATGAAAGACTAAGGTTAAAGGAAAATCTACATGTTTTGGAAAAAAGAATGAAGGAAATAAAATAAGAATATACTCATTTATAATGAAAATATAAAGTTTCTTCCAAATACTTGAAAAAGAATTTATCAAGATAGGTTAGAAAGAATTGTTTTATGAAATAAATTATTTAGACACTACCATTACAAATTTTACATATAAAGTGAGCTTATCTATATACTCAAGGTATTTATCAAATATATGCTCATAATAATATATTGTTACAAAAGGATTTCTCTTTAAAATAAAGTTAAGTTAGAAAACAGATTTGCAAAAGTTTAGAAAAACTCATTTTAAATCTGTACCCAATGTTTTCAGAACTCAAAACAACCTTATATGACAAGGATAACCTTAGAAATGGATAGATCTTTTCGAATAGGTAGAAAACGGTATATTATATGGGAAATTCCGAGTTAAAAAGCAAGTTATGGCCATTTTAAGTTGGAATTTCTTCTTATACGATTTTACCGTGATTTTAAGAAAAGATTAGAATCTCCAAGAATAGAAATTTCATGAAAGACTTATCCCGGGTATTTCTTTTGTCTAGGTGATGAAGGATACGACAATACCCTACACGAGGATTCCTACGACTGAGAAGATAGCAAAATGGACGAGTGAGTTATTCCTCCTACTTTCGTTACCTTACTTGTGCTTGTAAAGTAGTAGCATTAGTATACTAAAAAAAGATAAAAACGGATATATTTGGGGAATTCGGGATTATGTGTATATATGTGATTCTATGTTTATGCGTGAAATGAGAATTAAGAATATCGCAACTTCGAACTACTTGTTTAAATAATTTTGTTTACTTACTTGTATGATTGTTTATTGTTTGCTAAATTGATTGATCGCCCCTAATAACCTTAAAAAGGTTTGGCTTAAGAAAACTAAAACGCTCACGCATAACATCCATCGAGTCACATCTATTTCGAAAGGCTGCTACTCCTACACGTAGAGTTGGATTGGCTGTAATCGTGCGGTGCCACGGGCCATATTCCTTCCTGGAGAATCCAAATAGCTCGGGAAAAGCGACTCTAGGTTCGGAGCCAAGCCAACTGAACGCTGTGGGTGAGGACCTGGGGACTAGCAGTAGAAGGTCGAGGACCTTCAACCCCGATTCCCTAACCTTTGATACGGAGGGGTAAATCTGTTCTATATATGGTTTCCGGACAACTATATATTTGCGTAATCATGTGATTGTTGCATTGTATGCATAACATATGTGTGAAAATCTAAATGAACCTGTTTGAAAATATGGTGCGAATGAAAAGGAATATCTCACTAAGCTAGTTGTAGCTTATACCCCTATAGATTTTGTTGAAACAGTTATACCCATGGCTTAAATTGAGGATCATGACATTAAGGAAGTCATGGAAGGATGATTAAGCTTCTATGAAGGGAATGGAATCATAAGATGAAGTAATTTTGTAAGGTTCTTTATATATAATGACTTATATGATTAGTGATGTATATTTATTTGAAGATAATAGAGGGATATGCCCCTAAGAATTGAAATGAAATATGTATGTTTTATGGTAAGTATTCTCTTTGCCTTGTTACTTATTTATTATTAATTAAATTACGCTACTCCGATGCGTTCTCTTGGTTTAATGTACTCCTTGTACATGATATGAAAGCCTTTGCGTGATTAAGATAGTCATTCCTAAGCTTTCCTATTGTGTACGGTGGTCTGCCACGTTTAGGGT
The DNA here is from genome assembly GCA_024138025.1 of Combretum micranthum. Lineage (NCBI taxonomy): Eukaryota > Viridiplantae > Streptophyta > Magnoliopsida > Myrtales > Combretaceae > Combretum > Combretum micranthum. The sequence goes on along the minus strand of JAMXBD010001982.1, from coordinate 32,594 downwards.
ATCCCTCGGGACGTGACATTATTAGTCTTGTTTACTATTCATTGTCCTATTCTACTATTCATTACTATTCATCTACCTCTACTTTTTCTTACTGCCTATACACTTATTTCTTACTATTTTCTTTCCCAATACAATTTCACATCTCTTATATCTCAGTCTTAATCTCTTTTCACTAACAAAAATACAAAAAAATAAAAATAAAATTCACTCACTCTCTTTCTCTCTCCTAGGCACTAGCCATCCCTCTCTCTTTCTCTATTTTTTTAATTTATTTTATTACATCTGATTTTCCTCCACAAAATTCTATAAATATCCCATCTCCTTCCATTTCTTTCACACACTTCTTTTACATACTAAAACTCTTCTAAAATCACTCCACAAAAATCCTCTCTATAAATTCTCTATACGACTTTTCCATCTTCTTCTAACCAATAGATAAATATCCTAAACCTTTCTCCATGTTCATGTAACTTAATATAAGCTTAGTGTATGTTTTCTAATAACCTATAAGAGGTTAAGAAAGCAACAATAGGTTCATGCTTAGTGTATGTTTTCTAATAACCTATAAGAGGTTAAGAAAGCAACAATAGGTTCATACTTTGTTCTTGTTCATACATCCATTCTTATATTTTAAGATTTTTAATAGATTATTTCTTATGTTCATGTAACTTAGCATAAACATAGCATGTGTTTTCTAAAGACCCATAGAGATTAAGAAAACAACATTATGTTCATGTTTTATTCTTGTTCATACATTATGTTTTATTATTGCACTTTTATTATTATGCTCATATTATTATTATGCTCTTATTGTTGTTATTATTATGCTTTTTCTTTTTTTCTTTTTCTTTTTCCTTTTTCTTTTTAGGACTAGTCTATTCTTAGTCTTGGGTTGCCTTGATGAAGCTAAGGCTCCCAATACTTGACCATATTATTATGTTTATATTGCTTCTTATATATATATATATATATATATATCTTTATCTTATTATGTGATATTATTCTCTTTCTCATGACTATAAATTCATAAACATGTTGATATTGTCTCAACAAAAATAAAAATGAGTTTTCTTAAATAAAGAAAAATAAGAAGTCACTTTAAAGATAAATTTTTGTCACTTAAGAAATGATTTTTCCATAGAAGCTTAAAGTTTTATCTTAATAAATCTTTTCAAAAATTTAGATAGGTCCATCATAAGTTTTTAGTAATAATGGTCCATTGAATTTCATCAAAGAATAAAAAAAGTAGATCTATCAGATACACTCTTTTCAAACCAATAAAATAAGAAGTTTTCTTTAAAACTCAATATTTCTAATTCTTTGGTTTAAAAAGGTCTTTCTTAAACTTATTTGTGAGGTTTTCACCAACACTTTAAAATACTAAAGATTAGACATGTTTTACAAGATCATCTAAAAATTAACCTTCTAAAAAACAAGTCCTACTTAGGAAATAAAATTAGTAAATAACTTAAAAGATCATCATCAATTATTTTAAAATGTACCTAACTTTGGAAAAATGAAGAACATATAAACAAGTAACTACTTTAAGAAATTTTAGTCATTATCAAGAAATATTTAGAGAAACTTCACTTTTCAACCACAATAAACAAAATTAGTAGAAATCTTAAAAAGACTAAATTTATTTTTAGAAAATTAAATTATTCTCAAAAAGGTAAGAAATGAAGTTTAAAAAAGGAAACACTCAATTATGATAATTCAAGAAATTTTTCTAACAAACTAAAATGAATTCTTCAAGTCTTAACTTTTTCTAACTTATAAGACACATTGCTTTACAAAAATCATCGTTGAGACAACATCACAAAATTCATACATGCAATATGAGTCAATATATATACATATGTATTTAAAGGATTTTTCAACTATACAAATATCTATATTTTTATACAAGAATTTTTTAACAGAGAAAAGTTTGAAAAATTGTGTTTTGAAAGTTGAGATTGTCGTAGTGATTCTATACCTTTCTGTTTTGGGAACCAAATGAATTTTTATGATAAAAGTAACTCTAAAAATTGATAGATCTTTTCAGGTAGTTAGAAAACAGTATATAATATGTGAAATTCCGAGTTACAATGAGCAAGTTATGACCATTTTAAGTTGGAATTTCCACCAATATGAATTTTACCGCAACTAGAAGATAGAATTAAAAATTTGATTATAAATCCCATGGAATACTCGTTTTGGGTATTTCTATCACGCCCCAACGGGTATCCTAAACATGACAGTCCACCGTACGTAATATTAAAACTTAAGAGTGACTACCTCAATCACTCAAAAGCTTCCATATCGGTACAAGGCGTACGTTCACATCAAAGGGAGACCGGTGAAGTAATGCATTTTAAGGTATTGGCAGCGGAACATATAAAATTACACTTAATATAATTCATAGAAACATAAAGTCTTACAACTTCTAGAGGGCATTCCCCCGATATATAAATAACAACATGGTTCTACTAAATATAACATAACTAAAGCTAGAAGATTTTAGAAGAAATCTACTCTACAACTTCAAAATAGAATTCCTCTAAAAGCTTCTCAAAATAAGGATTCTATCCGGGGAATCAAGGTGGTATCGAGTGCAAAAGATAATCCTGCAATATCAAAAGTCTATAGGAGTATAAACACGACTAGCTTAGTGAGATATTCCTTACGCAACAATACTCAAAACAAACAATCAACCAAGTTTATTAATTCAAACATATGAAATGCAACAACCATATGATCAAACATTACATACGACTATCCGGTTTCGTATGTATGATGGATTTACCCTCCATCGATGGTTAGGGAATGCTTTTGAACTAGGCCCCGAATGACCTCCTTAAAGTTTTTACGCGCGTTTTGGGGTTCCAACGAACCGTACTACTAGTCCCCGGGCTTTCCATACCCAAAGCGATCAATCGGCTCGGCTACACCTTGAGGTCGTATTCCCCGAACGTCCTACTCCTCAAGATGTAGCTAGGCAGCTTACCTTTCCGGTCCCACACTGAGGAGTAGTAGCAAATATTTAAAATGATATTCTAAGTGATATGCATGAGCAATTTATTATATGATAATTCCAATATGACATTAAATCATTTAGGGCGATCAAACAATATTTGCACACATAGCAATACATGCATAGAAACATTTATATCAATCACAAATTGGGTTCCGATATACTTATTATTCATTGATCGCATACAACGATTCACACACATAACTCCCATGATATCCCATGCATATCAATTTTATTTTCCTAATATCTGGTACTCTATTCTACAAGCACATGCGCGAATACATAAGCGTAAAGGAAACTCACTCGTCCACAGTGATCTAGGAGTTGAAGTAATCCTTGGGGAAGACAAGATCGTGATCCTCGACACCTAAACAAAAGAAACACCCAACATGAGTATTTCATCCAAGCTCTATTTAGATTCTATAATTCTATCGTAGAGAATTCGTAAAAATCGTATGAAATGGAGATTCCAACTTAAAATGGTCATAACTTGCTCATTTTCACTCGGAATTTCGCATATTATATACCGATTTCTACCTTCTCGAAAAGATTTATCTATTTGTAAGGTTTTTTTTAATAAAAGAAGTTATTTGGATCTCGAAATAGTAACGTACAGATTTGATACGAATTTCAAAAATAGATTTCATTTTCAAACTTTCTTCATTCAAGGACTTTTGTACAAAAATATATATATACTGCATGGTTGAAAAATCCCTTGAATACATTTATATATACTCAAACCATATGCATGAATTTAGTGGTGTTGTCTCAACAATGATATTGTAAAACAATGTGTCTTAAAAGTGAGATAAGCTTAAGACTTAAAAAGAAATTAGTTTTGTTTTGAGAAATTTCTTAAATTATCATAAGTGAGTATTTCCTTCTTTAACTCCATTTCTTAGTTATTTCAATTTTCAAAAGAATTCTTAATCTTTTAAGATTCCATAACTTTATTTCTAGTGGTTTTGGAAAACATAGTTTTTCTAAATATTTCATGGTTATATGTTCTAAAGCTTTTCTAAAGTTTTGATCCTCCTTAAAAGAATAATATTAATGATTTTATAAGTTATTTATTATTTTTATTTCTTAAGTAAGACTTATCCTTAGTAAGGTTATTTTTGATAAATTTTGTAAAACGTGGCTAGACTTTAGTATTCTAGAGTGTTGGTAGATAACTTTGGTAAATGAGTTTAAGAAAAGTCTTGGTTAAATTAAGAATTAAGTTTAAAGAAACTTTCCTATTTTATTGGTTTTAAAAAGAGAGTTTGTGATAACTTTACTTTATGTATTTCTTGGTGAAATCACATATTATTACTAAAACTAGAGCTAAACTTATCTAACTTTAGAAAAATACTTGTTAAGATAAAACTTTAAGTCTTTATGGGAAAATAATTTCTTATGTGATAAAATTTATTTTACAAGAGAGTTCTTATTTTTATTACTAAAAAAAAAAAAAAAAAACTCATTTTCATTATGGTTGGGACAATAACAACTTGTTCATGCATAAATGAGAATATGTAGCTATTAGAAAAATAATGAAACAACATAAATAAGATAAATAAGAGCATAAAAGTAAAGTCAAGTATTGATAACCTTAACTTCATCAAGGTATCCCGGGACTAAGAATAGAGTAGTCCTCAAAAGAAAAAGAAAAGCAAAGAAATAAAATTGTTTTGACTTGATATGGACAAGTCTAAGACTAGAAAAACTAGTTTTATTATTTGCATAAAACAAGTAAATAAATTGCAAGACTTGAAAATAAATAAATAACAAATGAGCTTATATGCTCTAAATAAATATATACACATAATATACATAATACTTATATAAGTTAGGTTAGAGACAATAATAACAATATCAATATAATAGTAACATAAAGAAAATAAGAACATGAACAAAAACAAAACATGAATAAATTGTTGCTTCTTTAACTCAATGAGTCTAAGAAACATACACTAAATACATGTTAAGTTATACGAATATGATGAGTATATGAAAAAAACTTTTACCTAAGGTTTATGTGTTGGTTGAAGAAGAAAAAAATGGTTTGTAGTATTATGTGGGACTTGGTTTTCTAAAGAAAAAAAGAAACTTGAGAGAGATTTTAGGAGAGTGATTTTGGGAGAGTTTTAGTATGAATTTTGTTGTGTGAAAGAATGAAAGAGGAATGGGGTATTTATAGATTTTTGGAGTGGAAATTAGATGTAATTAAATAAAATGAGATGCATGGGGAAGAGAGGGGTGCTGGTTTACTTTGTTGTAGGGGGGAGAATTGATTTATTTTGTTTGTTTTATAATAAAAGAAGTAATGTGTAAAGTGTGATGTGATTAAAGTTGTATGGAGAAGGTAAATTGTAAGGTATAGGTATGGTAGAATGTAGGAATAGAGTGTAAGAAAAAGTAGAGATAGGTGAATAGTAATGAATAGTAGAAAAGTACTACGAATAGTAGACTAGACAATTAAAATACTGGTAGTAAAGAAAATACGCGTAATTAAGTTATATTTGATATTTTTAGTTACCGAAAAATTCTAAAACTGATATTTTTGAAAACCTTATATTTTTACGAATCTATTAGTGTTGTCGGAATATTTTTACTATCCGATACACCGAGGCACGGTTTTCGAAAACTGATCCCATTCGGATCCGAAGGACATTAGAAAATTACGAATCTGATATTTTTAGGCTTCCCTATATGATTACGAACCATAATCCACAATTATTTCAATTTTATTTTCTAGGGTTTAAGAGCATGAGGTTGCCGGATCTAGATTCACTAGACTAAACATAGAACTAGGTTAACTTTAGGGCTTCGTTTCAACTTCTGGTTCTTAGGGTTTGCTAATATTATCGAAAAATCTAGGGGCTTACAATTTCCTTTGTTTAGGAAACAGGAGGACGATGTTTACCATCTCAAAGATTATTTTGAGTAAGGAAGCTACCATCACGACATGGCCAAGTGAGTTTACTTCTCTTATTTTTCATACTTATTATTGTGCTTGTAGTATAGTAGCACTAGAAATAGGAAAAAGATAAAATGAAAAATGCATATGACTTATAATGTTGGTAAAAGGACCTTAAGCATATCGAGTCATGAATTACCTATAATGAATTGTATGATCTACTAACATGTTGAAGTGTCTAAAATTGGTTGATCACTTGCAAGAAATTGAAATTAAATGGCTAGGCTCTAAATAAAAATTTGATGCATGTACTTCACGAATTGAGTCCCATTGCATTCGCTGTTATACCATTGGTGGGACAAATATATAATAGTAGTGGTTGGCATAACTAGTAGTATTTACATGTGGCGAATAGGAGCCTGTAAGATCTACACAAATTGATGATGAGTAGGAGCTGGTAAGATCTACATGTTTTTTATGGCGAATAGTAACCGATAAGAACTATAAAAGTTGTTTCGTTAACCTTCATTCAAATGCCAACTTTTCTTAATTTCCTCCATCAACCCTGGAATAACAGTATGGACATTCAACTGATTGAGTTGAATTTCTCCCTTTCTAGAGAGAGCATAAGCAGCCATGTTTGTGTGTCCATTTTGTATTCAATCTCATAATCTAAGCCCAAAAGCTTAGTTAACCATTTCTGTTGAGTAGGGGTGACTAGCCTTTGTTCTAACAAGAACTTAAGACTTTGATGGTCAGTTCTTATAACAAAAGGCCTCCCAATCAGATAGTAACGCCACTTATCAATGGCATATACTACAGCCATCAATTCCTTCTCATACACTGATAACCCACGGTGCCTCGGAGATAGCGTTTTGCTAATATAAGCTATAGGATGGCGATCTTGCATCAACACAGTACCTAACCATCTCCACTTGCATCAATCTCAATAACAAACTTTTTTGAGTAATTTGGTAGGCTAAGTACCGGAGATTGCATTAGTGCCTTCTTCAATTCTTCAAAGGCAGTTTGTGCTTTAGGTCCCCAACCAAAATTGTCTTTCTTAAGTAAACAAGTGAGAACGCGAGCTATGGTTCCAAAGTCCTTGATAAACCGCCTATAGTAACCTGCTTGCCTTAGGAACCCTCTTAATTGGCGTAAATTCTTAGGCATTGGCCAATTAGCAATAGACTCCACTTTTCTTAGATCAGTAGTGACTTCTTCCTTGGTAATGATATGTCCCAAATAATCGATTTGAGTAGCTCCAAAAATACATTTATTCCTTTTTAGAAACAATTTCTCCTTTTTAAGGATTTCAAAAACCATCCTTAAATGCTTCAAATGTAAATCTAAAGTAGAGCTATAAACTAGTATATCATCAAAGAATACTAGTACAAATTTCCTCAAGTAATACTTGAAAACCTCATTCATTAGGCCTTGAAAAGTGGAAGGAGCATTGGTCAAGCTAAATGGGATGACTAAGAACTCATAATGCCCTTCGTGCGTCTTGAAAGCCGTCTTGTACACATCCTTAGCATGCATTAGTATTTGATGATATTCAGATCTCAAATCCAATTTTTTGAAATATTGAGCCCCATGAAGCTCATTGTCACAACCCAAAGGGTACCCTAAACGTAACAGTTCGCCGCACTCGATATTTAAACTCAAGTAAGGCAACCTTAGCCTTCCCATGAGTTTGAACATCAGGTGTAAGGCTCACTTTCAACATACAGGGACCATACTTTGCTTCATAGTAGTCTAAGGAGATATACATAGCAACAAGAATGTAAATCATAAACATTTCCCTTAGATCTATTCTATTACATGAACTGAGGGGCATACCCCTGTTAGCAACAATAAGGGTTCTTAGGCTCACAAAATCCCTTATATTATCCTTCAAATACCAACTTAGGAACATGATTAGAAGTCCGTGTCTACTTTTAGGTCCCAGCCTCATCGAAACTCTTTATTGTCTAAGAGTTGTACCTGATGTTCGCGGCTCCTCAGGGATAGCCATAAGTATTCATACTGCAACAGGAAACTATTGAGGTATAAGCTACACTAGCTTAGTGAGTGGAAGCTTCCATATCGCAATTAAGACATAATATTCAAGCAAGTGATTATTCAATCTAATGAAATGCATCAAACACATGGTTTTCAACAAACATATGACCAGCCAGAAATCATATGTGGATGGACTTGCGCCCTCCATCCCAGGTTAGCAGATTAACGAATTCTGTGGTACGACGCCGTTTAAGCTCACAGTCGACTGAACAATATTTCGTTTTATGGATCACGATTAACCAATAATTTCGTTTTATGGATCACGATTAACCAACAAATGCTAATGCTCCATCCCCATCGTGATATGAATAAGTCCAATTATCATTGAGGTCCAATAATCGATTAATTCAATTCTTTTAGGTGGCCAAGCAATATTCGCAGACAATCAACTCTAGATCCTCTCTATACAAGCAATAACTTATCACTCGGCTTCGATATACTTTAATTCCACTTCACATAACAACAGCAGACAATATAATTCCCAAATACCCCATCATGCATATTCATTTTTATCTTTGCCTAAGCAACTAATGCAACTAATGCAACTATCATTACAATCACAAGCAATAATTGAAATCAGAAGTAATAATTCCCAAATACCCCATCATTCATATTCATTTTTATCTTTGCCTAAGCAACTAATGCAACTAATGCAACTATCATTACAATCACAAGCAATAATTGAAATAAGAAGTAATACTCACTCGGCCATGGTACGCCGGTCTCTTAGTAATATTAGTTGGGTAGTAGGGTATCGTCGTTCTCGGGATCACCTACCAATTAAGAATAACCTAATGAGAATTTCATCACTTAACTAAATCAAACTATGCATCTAAACTAAATAAAATCGTGATTCTCGCTATTTGCAGAAGTTCCAACTTAAAACGGCCATAACTTGGTCATTTTAACTCGGAATTTCGTAAATTTTATATCGATTTCTATCTACTTCGAAAGATATATCTATTTCTATTATTAGTTCCAAGTTTTGAAAACATTTAGGCCACGGAACAGAGGGATTAGATCTGTTCAGTAACTTTCCAATTCCCATAAAATTGTTTTGCACTTAATCAACGTGTATCTAGTTGATGATTCATATGTAGATAAAATATGAATGAATTCCTAATATGAATGTCATGTAATGAGTTCAACATATGCATAATCTTGATGATTTTTTATAATAAAACTTTTAAGGACTCCTAATTATTACAAGACTCCACAATAGCTATTTCTTAAAAATCCATTTTCCCAATTTTTACATCTCCTAGTGTTTTAGGATTTTATTCTTAAAATTTACTTGTTATCTAAATAAAAATGAGTCCTTAACATCTATACTACCCAAAACCTTCATTTTCACATAGAAATTCACATTTTTCACCTTGAAAATATGTTTTTAAATAAGCCTTTCACAAAAATCCGAATTTTGGAAAAATCACATTTCTTGCATATTTCCTATGAGAAAACTTGTCAATGCATCAAAATTTGAAGCTTCACTATATATATTGTCTAAGGACTTCATTAAACACATAAAACTTGCAATTTGAGCTCAAATACTAGGTGATTACATATGCATCATTCTAAATTACGAATTTGACAATTTGATCACTAACTCAAAATTTTTCATTTTAATTCCATTACTTGTTTTACACATTACTCATGCCAAAACTCACTTTAACTTGCAAAAAATCATTCCTTAGAGATACTATTACATGTACCTTTCATTTTTCATGAAAAATATGAGTTTCAAAGTGATTTTAAGGGTTTTTAAAATAGGTTTCAAAAATCATCCGAATTTTCCACTAGACATTTCTAACAAAATCTTTTCTTTTTCAAGTTCCGTGTCCTACATCCATAAGGATCCATCTTCTAACACATCTATATACAAGCAAGGCTAAGTTTTTATGATCATTAATGCATGAAAGCTCAAGATATCCATATGAACATAAATGTTAATAAAAGTGTGAGTGTCTAAACACTAGATCTACCACTTATAGTGCATGAATATGAGTTTAATGACATGAACATAAATTTCCATGCAAGATCTCTACTTTACATGCATGAACATGACATTCTTTCAACAAAAACTCCTTTAAACACAAGATCTACTTCTTGTGATGGCTTGATATTCTTGTATTAGTGTTTTCTTGTCCTTAGCATATGCTCATTAAGATTTAATGTGGAAAACACACAAGAATGGTCTTGCCATTACAAGATAATGTAAGAACAAAGCTTGGAATCATCACCTAAATGGAGATTTGGAGTAGAAAAGAAGAGGAAATGGACTTGTGAGTGAGTGTATGTGTGTAGAGCTAGGTCACGGCAAGAAGAAGGAGAAAAAGAGAGTGTTTTGCAACTTTCAAAATTTTGGAAGAGTAAAAATGAAGAGAGAGAGTGAAAATAAGTTTATATATTAAGTGAATTAGGGTTTAGTTGTAATAAAAGGAGTAAAAATAAAACAAAATAGAGGGAAATGGGGAGGGGGTGTGCCGACCAACATGAGTGGGAGAGAGAGTGAAATTTGAATTTTGATAAAATTTATAATTTAAGTAATAAAATGTAATATTTGTAATAATTAATTAGTAAACAAATTTTTCTTGAAAAAGAAAATATAATGAGTAGTTGTAAGGATGTAAGAATAGGGTATGGGTAGTGTGTAGTGTAGGTTGTACTTGTGAATAATAGTAAATAGTAGATAAGATATCTACTTTACCAGTAGTAAGGAAAATACGGGAAAAATGCTATAATGTAATTTTTATAGCCCGGAAAATTATAAAATTTATTTTGAAATCCTTATAAAATTTCGGTTCAAATGAATATTCCAGAATATGTTTCTGAGTTTCTGGTCCTGGGGCACGTTTTTCCATAATTGAGCTTGGGAAAGCCCGAAATTGAAAATTTCCTGAATTTGAAACTTTCTAAGGTTTAAACTATACTTTAAAACAATAATTCATATTCATTCACTTTATAAAACTTCTTTTGTTATGAAACCGAAGGAACGCTGGATTTAACGTTTCTAGGCTTCTCTCACTAAGTTTGAACTGGATCGACTTAGGGTTTCGTCCTCTGGATCCCGAAGTTTATTTGATTACTAGGAAAACCGGGATATATATTATAAGAATAATAAAATCGTGTAATAAATAATAGTAAATAGTATCAAAAGACTAGCCAATTAGCAGTAGTAATGAAATACAAATAAAATCGCAAAATCAAATAATTCTAGTTATCGAAAATTTTATAAAACTGATATTTTAGAGATCCTTATAAAAATATGAGTCTAACGGTATCAATAACATATATCTAATATTTCGAATCCCGGGGCATGCTTTTCGAAGTCTATACCCAACCGGTTTCGAAATAGATCGGAAATCCGTTAATCTCATCTTTTAGAGCATCCTAGAATTAATACGAACCAACTATACCTTTTTCTCTTATTCCGACTCCTTGGTTTAGGAATACGGAATTGCCAGATCTAGGATACGGGGTTTCTAGGGAGTTTTGTCGACTTAGGTTTTCCGGTTGACTTTCTAGTTTATACCTTTGCCAATTTGGAAACTGATATTTTATGTTTATACAATTTTATTTGATTTGAAAATTTTTATTTTAAATTTTATCTTCGTAGATATTCAATATCTCAAAATTCTGAAATTTGGTCTTATACCTAAGGTCTATCGTTACTCGCTGTATAATAATTTGTTTTTAGGTATTATACTACCCGCTTTCGCAAGTTAGGGTTAAGCATAGGATTGGTCATGCGTGGCGGTTTTAGGATTTGGAAACTATTAAGTTCTTATGTTACTTCTATGAATTTTCTCTTTGTCCAAGATTAAGAAAATTTATGGATTCGTTCAAGACTTCGAGCTAGTCGAAGTTCGGTTTTAATTTGGAGTCATTTTTAAAGATTATTTTAACGGTGTTCATCTTGGAATAATCTACTGAGATTTTTCTAGGGCTTACACTCATCAAACAAATCTACTATAATAGGAATAGGAAACCTTTCCTTGATAGTTTGTTTGTTGAGCTCTCTATAATCCACACACATGAGCCATGAATGATCTTTCTTCTTCACTAGGACCACTGGAGATGCAAAAGGACTATGGCTTTTTCTTATGATACCACTCTTTAGCATCTCCTTGATCATTTCTTCTAAGACAGATTTTAGCAAGGAAGCATACTCGTAAAGTCTAAAATTCACAGGATGGTTGTGTTCCTCCAAGTGATTTATGTGGTCACAAGTTCTATTTGGAGGTAATCCACTGGGTTCCTCAAACAACTCATAATACTCTTCTACTAGATCAAGAATTTTAGGGTGTATCCTCCTATTTTCATCTTTTTGCTTAGCTTCGGTCTTAGCGACCATCCAACATTAAACTTCTATAGGATAGTGAGAAGTTTGTAACATGTTGGATAAAGAGCTACCCGAGATGGTCCTGATTTGTTCCTGTTCACACCATAATACACACTAATTTCCTTGCCATATGAACTCCATCTTAGGAGATCAAAAATTCTAGTTGATGTTACCCAAGGTGATTAACCAAGGAATTCCTAAGATTAAGTCACAAGTATTCAAAGGTAAAGTATAGAAATCAGCTTTAAACTCAAACCCATGCATCTGCTATTGTAATCCTTTAATACTAAAAGTACTATGTAATTTAGTACCATTAGCTAAGATCACTACTACTAGTTGCACCCCTTCCATGACATAGCTCAACCTTTTAGCCAGTCTGTCATCCAAAAAATTGGAGGAACTCCCTATATCAATGAATATATTCAACATTCTTTTTTTGTATTTTCCCTTAACTCTCATGCAACATTCATTCATTCCTTAACCTGTCCTTATAGCATTTAGGATGAGCAGAGATAATTCAATTTCTAGCACATCCACATGTGTCTCTTCATGCCCCTCGTTCATCTCTCAACTCCACTCTCCATAACCAACATACTCAAACATTTGCTTCTCCAATGGTGTCCCGGACTAAAAGATTCATCACACCAAAAACATTGTTTTTTCTTTCTTTCTCTTCTAGCTCTTCTGGTGTGAGTTGTTTGGGGCTCCTAGTTGGCGGATAAGTGGTATTTTTACGTTGAGGGTTTAACGTAAGTGGTGGCAAGGGATTTTTGGAATTGGGAGTGGTATTGTGGTAAGGTGTTTGGCTAATGTGTTTAGTGCTAGTGAAAACAGTGGGATGTGTGTAAGTGTTTGAGGTTCTGATGGTTTTCAGATTGGTTTTGAATGAGATTATGGTGAACTTTTGTAGTTTCAACAGTGTATAGGCTTAGGTTAATGTTATAGGTTGAAACTTTCTAATTGGATATTGCAATTCAGGTTTCAAACCACTTAAGAAACAACTAACAAGGTTGGATGCAAAAAGCTATCCCTAAGCTGAGAGATGTAAGAACTCATCGAAATAATCCTGTAGAAGTCCAGTTTGCTATAATTCCTTTAAATTTGACATGGGATCTTCATATCCCCTGTCATTGAACCTTGCGTTCAACACTTTAGTCAACTCCTCCCATGTTATTGGTTGCTCTTCACTTCTCACTCTTAGATAAGCATTATACCACTCATAAGGTTTAGCTTCAAAATGCATGGTAGCTAATTTAACCTTGTATTGCTCTGAAGTGTTATCAATATTGAAGAACTGTTATGTGCTCAACACCTAATTCTTCACATTGTTTCCATCAAATAGTGGAAATTCAATTTTAGTACTTCAAATAGGGAACTAATAACTCAAATTATTTTCACCTGTCAGTCTTACTTCCATTGTTGATGGTGAAGCTTCATTTACAATCGTCGGTGCTAACATTGGGGTTTTACCAGTACTAATTTTTTTGCTTAGTTGTTGCTTAAGCTCACTAATAGATTGACTCTGATTTTTTAAAACGGTTTCTTGTTTTTGCAGGGTCTCGGTAAGCATCTTGAACCAACCTTCATGGCGTTCTTCTTGTTCCTTAAGGACAGCTCGTAAAGCTTCCTCCATTCTTTTAAGGTCACATGTTTCAACAGCCATTAGAGCTCTGATACCAAATGCAACAAGTATAAAATTTATAGAAAGAACAATTTCAATGTTGCTCCAACGCATGCGCTTTGGGGGCTAAATTTTGTATCTTCTTTTCATTCCTTTTTTTGTATTACACATACCGATATATATGTTGGTGCAATACATGTGATAATGATAGTAATAATAACTAACTGCCCCCTAGAATATTCTTAGCACATGATGGCACGTGAAAATAATTGTAATTTGTTAGACAAGATATCGTGATATTTCTAACGGTGGAGAATATCCTCAACGCATTCTTCAACAGAATTATTCTTAATATTCCTAAAAAAGCATTAAGGGACTGCTGGGCTTAATGGCCCATCATCACTTGGTCCATGTCTTTACTCTCCAGCCCACTTCCTTTACTAGGCCCAGCTCCCACATCCATTGCATGCTTGAGTTTCATTCCTGACAGCTCCACACAACAGTTCACTTCCTTTGAACTGAGGTCTCGTGTTTTATCTACAGCATCTTGTTCCTCTAACCTTAGGAACCCTAGCTCACAGAGCAGGTCACTCTCGGGGTCGGGGACAGGGGTCGGGGGACAGCCAGGGGTAATGATTCTCAGCACTCCAGTGGTGGAAGACGGGGTTGATTACGTCGGAAAGGCCGAATCTGGCCTGCTAAACATCCCGATGGCGTCGGTTTGATTTTATCACTAGAATCATGGATATCATTCTCTAGAATTTCCCCAAATAAGAGAGAACGTGTTATCAAGTGGTGATTCGTTCTAATTGTCGAGAAATTTTATTTTTTATTATCATTATTATTGTTATTATTATTATTTTTAATTCCATTATAAATTCAATGGATACCTTTTTAATTTTTCTTTTTTTTTTTTTTTTACCTTATCCTCAGGTTCAAAGTGCAAAAGAAGAAAACAATACCATGTAATAATAATATGTTTGAGCAATACCATGTGATAATAATAGTCATGGAATGATACATTTGTGTTGACACAATTGAAAACATAAGGACATGAATAAATATACAGAATAAATAAGCGACATAAAACAAACCCGCTTTTGTCGAAACATAAATTGGCAGCAGGCCTAGCTACACAGCATCGCAAATCGCCTCATCCTTGGGTTGAACTTTGGGTTGGTCTTTCCCTAGTTTTCTTTTGTATTCGGCTACTTTGGTCTTGACCGCCTTAACACCGGCTTTACACCAGCTTGTAAACCAACTCCAAAGTTTCCGCAATTGCTCCATCCACAGTTGGTGTACGACCCCACTAATACAAAATATGGTGATCACAATGTAGGTCGCCTTGACGTAGGGCCACATTTCGATTAATGTCTCACGCGTAAGGATCACCTGCAACCTGGCTAACCAGGTTGCAAGAAACACGTACAACGTTATGTAAATAGTTATCGCTAGGATGCGCACGCCGAGCTCATCGTCGCCAATGACGATGAGCATGAAGATGAGAAGCACTGCGACTGTTAATGTCACTGTTTCGAGAATACGGTACATAGAGAATAAATTGTAACCGCAAAACGTTCTTGCATCTTCCGGCGTCGAATTGCTTCCAGACGACTCTATCACTGAGGTTCCGACGAATATTGCAACCATAACAAGAAAACCCCTCATTTTTCTAATGTTCCGGATAGAATTGCTCTTTTTGACTTTGGCCATGATCCTCCTCCTCTTCTTCTTCTTCTTCCTCTCCTCTCTGTCTCTCTCTTTCTCTCTCTCTCTCTTGATCTGTCGATGGTGGTTAGTCTTCTTTGAGATCGAATGCATAATATAGTGCAGCATAATAAAAATTGTCCGCAAAATTTCAATGGAAGTTGTTTCAACAGAAGTTGGCCACCTTTTTTTACTTATTTAGTTATTTTCTGTTTTTATCGAACTACTTTTAGGTCTATCTAACAGAAATTTAACCGAGGTAAGCTAAGTTTAAACCAGAGCACTACTGCCTCATCTAACAAAATTTGTCCTCACTTTGAATGAATAATAATAAGAAGAAAAAGAAGAAGAATTGCTTTGACCCAAGCCGAAACCGGCGGATCACGGTTCCGCAAAGGGTGGAAATGTACGACAGATTTTATGAAAGACTTTATACAAAGGATTGCAGACACTTTTTGTAATTACTAAACGTGGTAAATCTAGAACTTGAATATTATATATAAATGAAAAGACTTGAGCTACATATCATCATCAACACAGCTTTTGGCATAGTGATAAGCGGCCGATCCTACAATCGCAAAATACATGAAATGTAGGGTTGTAAATTAGATTCTACAAGGCATTGGAGCCCATTGAAATATTCTAAATAAAGGAGCATGTAGTCTTGCTTCAAAAACAAACTTGATAACATTACGTAACTCTTTATGCAATCTATCTAACCGTTTCAATCTACCCAATCAATTTTAAATCTTGATTTCATTTATTCCGCAAAAAATAGAAAGACGGAAAACTATCATGTATAAATAACTATTATTTGGCATAGTTATAGAATATTATTTTTAAATATGGTTTTTTGTAATTCACCCTATGTATATAATATATCTATATATAATTTGTATGTACATCTTATATATTTTATTAATATCTTATTTATTTGTCATATATATATATATATATCTATATAACATATATAAAACATAGCTTATATATTTATAATCTCTAGACTATTTTTTTTTTTACATTTTTCAGACTTTTTTATATATAACTGATACGACCCAAACAAGAAGGAGTAGGAGGGAACCAAGATGGCTCAAGGATTATAACTAAATAGACAGAATAATCAGTTCATGTAACAGATCTTTTCTTGTAAACAGTTTACTTGTATCGTTTAGTCAATACATGTAACAGTATAAGAATAGATACAAAACAGAAATAACGGAATGAATAGATCAGAACCAGAATAGTACAGCTGGCATAGTAAAACATGTATAAATACAAAGAGATAATGAGAGGGAGAGCAGCTTGTTACTTCCCAGTTTAGACAGTGTGTCTATAGGAGTTCTTGATGACTCGAACTACCAAGTTTATCATCTTCTCACATAAGCCATCTGCATTTACACCAACAAACAGAGTTAGGGTTTCCATCATAAGAGGAAGATAGAAACAAACACGAGAGAACGAGAGAAAACAACAATTAGGGTTAGAGAATTATCTGAAAGGGGAGCGTGCAAGCAAAAACAGAGGTGTTAGGGTTAGAGAGTTATTACTGGCATTGGTGGACCGGGCCTTTCAATAGTAGAGGCCTACCATTTGGTGCTCTCGTCGCTCAATCTCAACCTCCATTGTTATGGCTCCAGAAACACATAGTTCTACTCAACAAGATTTCGATTTTGTTAAACAATCCTTGATCGCAATTCAGGAAAGTTTAGGATTGCTTACCTCGCGTATTGAGAAATTGGAAGTGCGTCAAAATGTTGATGCAACTTCTTCAGGGAATCAGAATCAGAATGATTCATCATCTTCCAAACATGGATCTGCGTTATCTGATTCTTTACTCAAAGGAATCAAGTTAGAAATTCCTAAGTTTACAGAGACGGATGTTTTGGGATGGCTGTTTCAAGTTGAGCAATTTTTCGAATTTCATGAAGTGCAAGAAGAACAACGTATCACTATTTGTTCTTTTGCCTTGGAGGGGGAGGCTCGTGAGTGGTACAAATGGATGTTTAGAAACAAGCAGTTGAGTTCATGGAAAAAATTTACAGAAGCATTGACTTACCGATTTGGTCCATCTCCTTATGAAGATGTACATGGATTATTATCCAAATTGGTACAAACTACCACTGTTGCATTGTATCAATCACAATTTGAAGCCCTTGTTAATCGCACCGAAGGATTATCAGATGCTTTCATTCTCAGTTGTTTTATTTCTGGATTGAAGCCTGTTATCAAAAGAGAATTACAATTAGCTCGTCCAAAAGATATGATGGAAGCTATTTGGTTAGCACGAATGCATGAGGACAAATTGAATGATCAATTCAAGCATTACAAGCCATATCATTTTCAGACTTCACAATCTTCTTCTACTTCTGGTACTCTTCAATTTTCTAAACCTATTCATTCTACTGTTTCTACACCTAAACCATCACATTCACTTCCTATTAAACAACTGACGTCTCAAGAAATGCAAGCTAGAAGAGAAAAAGGATTATGCTTTAACTGTGATGAGAAATTTCATAGAAATCATAAATGTAAGGCCAAATTTCTCATATTAATTTCTTCATCTGACATTCCTACTGAAGATAATGATACTATTGATGTTTGTGATGATGACAATGCGATACATGATGATGATTCTTGTGCAATTAGTTATCATGCTCTCAATGGATTTCATGTACCAAGAACTTTACGATTTCTGGACAAATTAATCAGAAACTCTTAACAGTTTTGGTTGATTCTGGTAGTACTCACAATTTTATTCAGACTAAGATTGCTAGTCTAGTGGGATTACCTATTCAACTAACTACTAGCTTTCCAGTAGTTATTGGCAATGGGCACAAGCTTTATTGTGACAGTGTTTGCAAGGATGAATTCGCCAACAACACACTTGTCGAGCAAGTGCTGGGCAAATATAGTCACATATTTGAGCCACCCTCATCATTGCCCCCATTACGCACTGTGCAACATCGCATACATTTGAAAGATGGAATTTCTGCTATTAATGTGAAACCTTACATATATCCTCATTTTCAAAAGGCAGAAATTGAGAAACAGGTCCAAGAGATGTTGGAGCAAGGCATTATTCAGAACAGTACATCACCTTTTTCTTCTCCAGTTCTTTTGGTCAAGAAAAAGGATGGGAGTTGGAGGTTCTGTGTCGATTACAGAGCTTTGAATGAAGCTACTGTTAAGGATGAATTTCCCATTCCAACAATTGATGAACTCTTAGATGAGTTAAAGGGAGCAACAATATTTTCTAAATTGGATTTAAGAGCGGGTTATCATCAGATTCGAATGTATCCTTCTGATGTTGAAAAGACAGCATTTCGAACTCACGAGGGCCACTACGAATTTTTGGTTATGCCTTTTGGCCTTAGCAATGCTCCAGCCACTTTCCAGTCTATTATGAACAATATTTTCAAGCCTCACTTGAGAAAATTTGTTATTGTTTTCTTTGATGACATTCTTATCTACAGTGAGACACTTGAATTACATCTTACACATTTGGATACGGTATTATCCATTCTTGCTGAACATACCATGTTTTTAAAAAAATCCAAATGTGTCTTTGGCAAGGACTCTATCGAGTACTTGGGCCATGTGGTTCATGCAGATGGGGTGTCTCCTGATCCAGGGAAATTGGTGGCTATTGAGAA
The DNA here is from genome assembly GCA_024138025.1 of Combretum micranthum. Classification (NCBI taxonomy): domain Eukaryota; kingdom Viridiplantae; phylum Streptophyta; class Magnoliopsida; order Myrtales; family Combretaceae; genus Combretum; species Combretum micranthum. The sequence goes on along the minus strand of JAMXBD010001982.1, from coordinate 13,289 downwards.
TTGGCCAGAGCCCACATCTCTAAAGCAACTCAGAGCTTTCTTGGGTTTGGCCGGGTATTATAGAAGATTTATTAAGTCTTTTGCTTCAATTGCCAGTCCTTTGACTGATTTATTGAAGAAGGATGGTTTTCAATGGGATGACAATGCTGTACAGGCTTTTCTTGCACTCAAGCAAGCATTAAAACAGGCTCCTATCTTGGTCTTGCCTGATTTTCACAAACACTTTGTCATCGAGTCAGATGCATCAGGAACGGGTATTGGCGCTGTGTTATTGCAAGAAAATAGACCGATTGCTTTCTTTAGTAAAAAATTACCTACTCATTTAGTCAAAGCATCCGCTTATGTACGCGAATTGTATGCAGTTGTGGAGGCAGTCAGAAAGTGGAGACAATATTTGTTGGGATCCCATTTTACTATCAAAACGGATCACAGAAGTCTAAAGGAATTACTTACTCAAGTAATTCAAACTCCTGAGCAACATAAGTATCTAACCAAGTTACTTGGTTATGATTATACTATTGAGTACAAGGCTGGAAAAGAGAATGTGGTGGCTGATGCTCTTTCAAGACAACATGAGTTTAGTTATCTTGCTTTTTCTATGCCACATTTTACTTTTGTTGACAAGTTGAAACAGGAATACCACACTGTACCAGCATTTGTGAAAGTTATTGCAGATTTGAATGCTGGTCATCCTCTCAAATGGAATCTCAGGTGGTTCAATGACTTAATTTTCAAGGATCATCAACTATTTTTGGTTCCTACATCATCACTGATTCCACTCATTTTAGAGGAATTCCATAGTATTCCTACAGCAGGGCATTTCGGAGTTCGGAAGACATATCAGAGGATATTGGCTCAATTTTTTTGGCCTGGAGTTAAGCATGATGTGGAATTGTTTGTTCGGGGTTGTTTAACTTGTCAACAGATTAAGTATAGTACCCAAAGCCCAGCTGGGTTATTACAACCTTTACCTTTACCAGAGTTAATTTGGGAAGACTTATCAATGGATTTTGTGATTGGCCTTCCCAAATCTCAAGGGTACACGGTTATGTTAGTCATTGTGGACAGACTTTCCAAATATTGCCATATTGGTCCACTTGACTCTCATTTTACTGCAACAAAGGTGGCTCAATTGTTTTTACAATTGGTGGTAAAGTTACATGGCTTTCCAAGGAGCATTGTGAGTGATAGAGATAGTATTTTCATGAGTAAATTCTGGCAAGAATTATTTCGTTTGAGTGGCACAAAACTCTTCATGAGTAGTGCTTATCACCCTCAAACGGATGGGCAAACCGAGGCATTGAATCGGGTACTGCAACAGTACCTCAGGAGTTATGCTATGGATCGACCACAGGATTGGGTTTCTTATTTGCCCTGGGCTGAATTTGCCTATAATGTGTCTTATCACGAAGGGGCACGAATTACACCCTTTGAAGCTGTTTATGGTAGAACTCCACCTACCATTCCCATGTATTTGAGGGGCACTTCTAAGCTGGAAGCTATTGACTATGAGTTGAAAACAGAGATGAGATTTTATCACTTCTTAAATCTCATTTATTATCAGCTCAACAGAGGATGAAAATTCAGGCTGACAAACATCGCACAGATGTAACTTTTGCAGAAGGAGATATGGTTTTTGTCAAGCTTCAGCCTTACAGACAGGCATCAGTCGCTGGGGACTATCACAAATTATCCAAGAAGTATTATGGGCCCTATAGGATCTCTAAGAGGATTGGTCAAGTTGCATATGTTTTGCAACTCCCTGAAGGCTCTAGGATCCACAACACTTTTCATGTCTCCTGTCTTAAACCAGCATATGGGTCAGTACTACCAAGCCTGGAATTACCACCTAGGGTTTTTCACAATAACCCTATTTTAGACCCACTGCGTATTTTGGATTCTAGGGTTATTTTGCGACAGGGTCAATCCATCCGCCAGATCTTAGTTCAGTGGCTGGGTTTACCACAAGAAGACACAAGTTGGGAGGATCTTAATCTGTTCAAACAACTTTACCCACAATTTCACCTTGAGGACAAGGTGTTATTTCAACAGGGGGAGACATTTGATACGACCCAAACAAGAAGGAGCAGGAGGGAACCAAGATGGCTCAAGGATTATAACTAAATAGACAGAATAATCAGTTCATGTAACAGATCTTTTCTTGTAAACAGTTTTACTTGTATCGTTTAGTCAATACATGTAACAGTATAAGAATAGATACAAAACAGAAATAACGGAATGAATAGATCAGAACCAGAATAGTACAGCTGGCATAGTAAAACATGTATAAATACAAAGAGATAATGAGAGAAGCAGCTTGTTACTTCCCAGTTTAGACAGTGTCTAAAGGAGTTCTTGGTGACTCGAACTACCAAGTTTATCATCTTCTCACATAAGCCATCTGCATTTACACCAACAAACAGAGTTAGGGTTTCCATCATAAGAGGAAGATAGAAACAAACACGAGAGAACGAGAGAAAACAACAATTAGGGTTAGAGAATTATCTGAAAGGGGAGCGTGCGAGCAAAAACAGAGGTGTTAGGGTTAGAGAGTTATTACTGGCATTGGTGGACCGGGCCTTTCAATAGTAGAGGCCTAACCAATAACTCACAACTTACATATATATATATATATATAATATAGGTTTATATAACTTATAACTTATAAAACATAAAACATATATCACTCAAAAGTTATAAATACAAGTTATAACTTATAACTTATAACTTATATGTATATATAATTTATATATTATATCAATACCCTATTTTTATCATATATATAACATATATATTGCATAAGATATATTTTAATAATCTCTAGATTATGTATTCATATTTTTTAGAAATTTATATATATAACTCATAATTTATACATATAACTAAGGGTTGATAACAAAAATGGTACCTAAACTTTCTTAAAATATTCAATCAGGTACTAGAAGTTTGGTTTTGAATAATTCAGTACCTAAACAAAGTTCTTGCGGACTTTTTTTATATCTGAAACTTGGTTTTGACAATTTTAATACTTATACAGAGTTTTTATGCACTTTTTTTATACCTAGAGAAAGTTTAATTCAGTATGAAAAAGTTTACAAAAACTTTATTTAGGTACAAAAAATTATCAAAACTAAATTTCAGGTACTTAATTGAACTTTTTGTAAAAGTTTATGTATCATTTTTTACATTAACCTATAACTAATATGTTATATCACTTATGCATTATATCAATACCTTACTTTTTGTCACTATATGACATATATAATACATAGTTTATATATTTATAATCTTTAAATTATATATTTATATAATATAGAAAGTTATATATATATATATAAATCATACTTTATGCATACTTATTTGTATAACTTATAAATAGTGCTTATGATTTATGAATAAAGCACCCAACACCTTCATGCAACTCATGAATCATGTTCTAAAGGACTTCTTGACTAGGTTTATTGTAGTATACTTTGATGATATATTAATATACAGTCGAGATTTGGAGAGTCATATAGATCACCTGCAAGCAGTCTTTGCATTGTTAAGGGATCAGAGGTTATATGGCAATCTCAAGAAGTGTTCTTTCTATCAATCAGAGATGATTTTCCTGGGTTTTGTAGTAAACCATCAGGGTTAATGGAGAGAAAATCAAAGCTATAGTGGATTAGCCCATACCACAATCAACAACTGACATGTGGAGTCTTCATGGATTGGCTTTTTTCCATAGAAGATTTGTCAGAAATTTCAATGGCATTGTAAGTCCTCTAATAGAGTTAACTAAGAAGAATGTTTCTTTTATGTGGGGTATCACGCCTTAAAGAGTACCTTAAATGTGACAGTTCATCGTATGCAATATCAAAGCTTAGGAGTGACAACCTTAGTCACGCAAAAGCTTCGATATCATGCACAAGACATAGTTTCACCATAAGAGTTACCATTGAAGTTATGTAATTTCATGTGATGGCATCAATATTGCAAGTAAGAAATTAGAAATAACTAGTGAAGAATCTCACATCCATATTGTTCTTACATCAAAAATAGATAAAGAGGTTCATTGCCACTAAAATTACATAATTTCTCCTTGATTCAAACAACCTAGAGGAATCCTATCAAGAGTTCTTTACTAAAAGTACTTCAAAAGCTCCTGCTCTTACCCAATAGTAACGTGGTTTCAGATTCAGCCACAAAAATTTGTTATACTCCATCTGTAACAAAAATCTATAAGAGGGTAAGCTTACAACTAGCTTAGTGAGATAATCTCGCAATGACGTATTCATATCAATCAAGACAAACAAGTTAGTTAAGCAACCATATGCAATGCATCAAACTTATGCTTATACATACATTTATGATTTTTTGTTGTCATGAGTGGAATGGATTTACACCCAAGGGTTAGAATATGCTGCACTTTTGGGGTTCGTTCGACCGTCTAAGGTTCCAAAAACTGACCACTACTAATTGCCCTTTAGCATGCGGTCTGATGTAAGTCCTCCATGAGGTTGTATTCCCCAAACATTGTAGTTCCTCATGCTGAAGCTAGGTACCTTTACCTACCAACCTCATGCATAGGAATAGTAGTGAAATGTAATATGACTCACTTTATGCCATGCATGATTCATTTTTATAATTTTCCAATCCGAACTAAATTTCTTTCTAAGGTGACCAAACAATTATCACAACATACAATCAATAGAAACAAAAAATGGAAGACATTTAGCAACCAAATGGTGTTTCGGTATACTTATTGTCATACCCTGAAGGTACCTTAGTAGAAGTAGACAAGTCACACTTAAATACTATCACTAGATTACCTTCGGAGAGTAACATGTTTTCCAAAATAACAGGATCTTTTAGTTGCTTCGATAAGAAATGATAAATACATGTAAGAAATAAATTAGTAAATAACTGCTATCTTAATCATAAAGTATCATAGATTATTACAAACCATATAGTCTTCTTGTAATTCTCTACTTACATAGCAGATAAGATAACACTGACTAATCCATTCTCGGAAAATTATAAACCATTTATCCTAAAAAGAACCATAGGCTTCTAGCTCTTAAGCCTTTACCGAAGCCATGTTTCTGGAAGTAACTAACCAAGGTCGAAGCGTAAACCTGAAAACTGTTAGAGTATGAGCGAAACCACGGCTCAGTGAATAACCAAACATATTACACATCAAACAAGTAATTAACAAATCATATGTAATGCAATCACTCAAACATTTGCTCAGATTCAAGCTTGGATGATCTAGAATCCAAACAAGAAAAAGATTTATGCCCTCTTTTTAGGGTTGAAGAACATTTACTTTATGACCCACCTGCCCGGGAGAGACTAAGTTTACAGGAAAATCAATGATTTCTCGTCTTAGGGTTATCACTTTAAATTTAATAACAGTTTTAACTGACCATTTCCTATATCCATCTTTAGAAACTCCCTAAGTATTAATCATTTCAAAGTGATACTACGGGCGGCGTTCTTCATTGCCACTTAGTTCATGTAAAACCTACAGAACTAAGAAAACCTTGGAAGAACTAACACTTTAGAAAAATCAAGCATTAACAAAGAACCAAAATATTAATACGTAGCAAGCTGTCACCCATTTGTTTATGCAATAATGCAGTACGTGCAATGCATGACCAAGTTATTTTAATAAATCAATAGTTTTTATTCAATTTCATGGTGATCATACATTACACACAATCATCATCATACTACTTCACATCATCGTACCATTATATTATCACTTTTGTAATGGTAGATTAGCAATCATAAAATCATATCACAACACATTTCCATCAAAATATTCATATTATTATTATCTTTGCATTACATATTCAGTTAATTACAAGCACAAATAGTATAATATAACCGAATTACTCACTTGCTCATAGTGATTTAATCGTAGCAATCTACCGGAAGGTCTTCTATGGTATCAAAGTCACCTATTGAGATGAATAAAATATTTATCAATATAATATAGATTATATAACTAAACTCTTATATGTGTCTAGTGTTCTAAATTGATATTTATCAAGTTTTTGTAGTTGTTAACACTATTTTTACGTTATTATTAATTTAACTAATTATAGTAACTCATATTTGTTTACCATTTCTTAGTGTTGTCGTGTTTCTCTTAATCTATTTCACATAATTATTTTGTCATTTTTAGAAGTCACATTATTCGTAAATTTAGCTTATTTCAATTTCCATTCTTACCTATTTATCTATATAGTACAATTATTTGATAGTTATAGTTGTTATGGACACTTAATATTTCCCTATAATTCTAGGGTTTTAGGGATAGTATTGACATTGTTCATCATCTTGTCTAATGAAACAGTTCATATTTCTTTAATTTTCTTCGTCATGAGCATTCTCAAACCATTCCTAAGTGTTTCTATGGCATGTATCTATACATACATTATCACGCCCTATAGGGGTATCCTAAATGTAACAGTCCGCCACATACCATATAAGACTCTCGAATTACTATCCAAGTCTTTCGGGAGTCTTGTATAGATGAAAGGCATCCCTTTACGATAATAGAATACTTTATCCAATCGAGTTAAGTAGTTTAATCCAGCATCCAATAGCATTAGATAATAAATCAAAAACGCATATGCAATAAGTTACAAAATCTAAGGGGCATTCCTCCGCAAAAGAATATTTAAAGGTCCATTACAGTCATCCAGAGTCTTTTGATTTCCTGTGGAAGTCTAAACAATTTGAATACAACTTCTATAGGAAACGCTTAGCTCTTGTACCTGAGCTGTAGCCTGTCTCGGTCTAACCCAAATAAACTCGTGCTACAACAAATAGAAACTATAGGGGCGTAAGCTATACTAGCTTAGTGAGTGAAAACTTCCATGATCACAATTATAACATATCAATCAGACAAGTTATTAATCAGACATATGATATGCATCAAACACGTGAATTCATCAAACATATGACTAGTCGGAAATCATATGTGGATGGACTTGCGCCCTCCATCCCGAGTTAGCAGATTAACGAATCCTACGGTACGATGCCGTTTAGGCTCACGGTCAACCAACTCATATATTCGTTTTATGGATCACGATTAACCAACTCATTAATTCATTTTATGGATCACGATTAACCAACTTTTACACCATTTAAGCTCACGGAAAACCAACAAATGCTAATGCTCCATCCCCATCGTGTTATGAATGAGTTCAATTTCATCTTCAATTCTGAATAATCAATTATATCATTTCTTTTAGGTGACCAATCAATATTCATAGACAGTCAATCCTAACTCATCTATACAAGCAATGATTAATCACCCGGCTTCGATATTCTTTAAATTCAACTTCACATAACAACAACAAACATATATAATTCCCATTTAACCCCATCATGCATATTCATTTTATCTTTGCTAAGTAACTAATGCAACTACCATTACAACCACAACAATAATTGAAAGCGGAAGTGATACACACTCGGCTATGGTTCGCCGGTCTTTTAGTAATAGTAATCGGGTAGCAAGGATTCGTCGGTTTCGGAATCACCTAACAAGGAAGAAACACCCTAATAAGTATTTCATCACTTAACTAATCCAAACTATAAATCAAAACTAATCAAAATCGTAATTCTCGCTATTTGCGGAATTCCCAACTTAAAATGGCCATAACTTGGTCATTTTTAATTCTCGCTATTTGCGGAATTCCCAACTTAAAACGGCCATAACTTGGTCATTTTAACTCAGAATTTCACAAATTATATATCGATTTCTATCTACTTCGAAAGATCTATCTAATTCTAATATTATTTTCAAATTTAGAAAATATTGAGGTCACGAAAAAGAGAGATCAGATATGATCAGTAACGATTTCCATTTCCAAAAAATAGTTTTGTAATTGTTTGAAATGTATTTATTTGATAATTCAAGTATACATGAAATATGAATGATTTCCTAACATGAATGACATATGATGAGTTCAATGTATGCATGATCTTGATGATTCTTGTTAAAGGAAAATTTTAGAACTCTTTATTTTGCAATACTTCAACAATAACTACTTTTTGAAAATTTAGTTTTAACTTAGACATCACACTAGTGTTTTGGAATTCATTCTTAGGAATTTCTAGTTATCTTAGTTGAAATTGAGTCTTCATAACATATACTACCTAAGACCTTCATTTCTATATAAAATTTTGCATTTTTCTCTTTACAAATATGTTTTCATATAGGATTTACTCAAAAATCTGAATTTTTAGAAAATCCACTTTTTGAATGATTCCTTTGGGAAAAACTTGTGTAATGCATTAAAATTTGAGACTTTACCATATCTACTACCTAAGGACTTCATCTAATATATAAAACTTTCATTTTGAGCTTGAATAATAGGTGTTTTCATAAGCATCATCCGAAGTTACGCATTTTTACAAGTTGACTACTAACTCAAAATTTTCCATCTTGATTCTACTTCTTGTTTTACACATTAATCTCATCAAAACTCATTTCAACTCATAAAAATCAGTACTTAATTATACTCATTACCTATACCCTTCATTTTTCATATAAAACATGAGTTTTAAAATTGATATAAGGGTTTTCAAAATAGGGCTTTGAAGTCATACGAATTTTCTTTTGAACATTCTAACAAAAACCTTTCCTTTTAAAGTTCCTTGTCTTATCTACATAAAGATCTACCAACTATCACATTTATATACACAAGACTAAATCTTTATGAGCATTAATGCATGAAAACATAAAACATCTATATGAACATGAATGTCAAGTATAATATGAGTGTCTAAGTACTAGATCTACTACTTATAATGCATGAAAAGGAGTTTAAGAGCATGATCATATATTTTCATGCAAGATCTCTACTTCTATATGCATGAACATGATAATATCTCAACCAAAAACTCATCAAACACAAGATCTATTCTTGTGATGGCTTGATATTCATGTATTAGCATTTTCTTATCCCTAGCAAATGCTCATGGAGATTTAAGGTGAAATACACATGAATAATCTTGCCATTACAAGATTAAGTGGCAAGAAAGCTTAAGAATCATCACCTAAAGTTGGTTTAAGTGAAGAAATGGAGAAGAAAAGAGCTTGTTGTGTGTGGTGTGGTGGGGCGTAGGCTCATGGCAAAGAGAGGAATTAGAGAGAGAATTTGTGATTTTTGAACAAATGAAAATGAAATGAAGGAGATAGAAAGTTAAAGATTATTTATATTAAGAGAATTTAGGGTTCATTTGTTATAAAAATGAGATAAAATAAAATAAATTGGGGGATAAATGGGGGGAGAGGGGGGGAGGGAGGGGGGAGAGAGAGGTGGGAGGGGAGGAGAGGGAGAGGGAGAGTTGAATTTGTTTGAAAAATTAGAATTTATATAATAAAAGTGTTAAATGTAATAATTTAGTAAGAAACAAAAATTTCTTGGAAAAGAAAATATAATGAGTGTTTGTAAGGATGTAAGACTAAGGTATGGGTAGTGTGTGTAGCAGGTTGTACTTGTGAATAGTGATCAATAGTAGACAAGATATTTACTTAACCGGTAGTAAAGAAAATACGAGAAAAAGGCTATAACTGTAATTTTTATAACCCGAAAAATTATAAAACTTATTTTTTAAATCCTTATAAAATTTCGGTTTTAAGGAGTATTCCAGATAATTTTTTTGAGTTTCTAGTTCTGGGGCTCTCTTTTCCATAATAGAGCTCGAGAAGGCCCATAATAGAAAATTTTTCGAAATCAAAACTTTCTATGGTTTGAAATATACTTTAAAACAATATTTCACATTAAATTATTTTATAAAATTTATTTTGATATGAAACCTAAGGAAAGCCGGATCTAAGGTTTCTAGGTTTCCTCACTAAGCTTGAACTAATCCGGTTTAGGGTTTTGTTTTCCGGTTTCTGAAGTTTTCTTGACTACTAGGAAAATCGAGGTTTACATACATCAACTCATAGCACATCTGCATGTATGCAATCTTAAATTTTCGAATTTAGAAAAGGTACAACTAGGGTTTTCGAATTTTACCTTGCTTAAGCTTATTCGGTGGAATTTGAAGCTTGTTATTGGGTTGGTAATGATCCTATAATCATCAAAAGTTAGTTTTAATCCTTGTTTTTAATAAATAACAAGTTGAATTACAACAACTTACTTGTTCCCAGATAATGCGTTTTTCGTGTTGTATTTTTCTTTGATTCGAATTGGATTGTTTTGGACGAGTTGATTTCTGTTTTTTAGTCGATTTGTTTGTTATTTAGATGCTTTTTTAATCTGGAAACTTTGGGAGTGTTTGGTGTTTGTTTGTATATCCATTATGAAGCTTAAAGATATATATATATATATATATAGGAGAAAAAAAAAAGAAAACGGTTGGAGCATTTCCTTCGACAATTTGCATCCGATTTCTCCATAATTTTTCGCTGTTTTGTCTGTTGTTTTACTGTCATTAATGTGCATGTTGAGTTGGCAACATATGATTTGTGTTTAAGTTGATTTTGTTGACCTTTGGTGCATTATTTGGACAATTTTAAGCAAATTTCGGTTCTCTTCTTCCAAGGAAATCCAAGCCCTACGTTTATGCAATTTGCAACCAGAAATGAAACAAATTATTATATAATATTATTAGTTAGTTAATTATCTTAGTTTTAGGATAGTTTAACAAGTTAAATGGGTACAACTTAGCTAATATTTGAGAGTTATTGTCAGAAATTTTTTTTATAGGATTCTACAAAATGTTTAGTTTATCAAACGATACAACTTTAAGTTTTAAATTTACGCGATTAATTGTTTTTAGAATTTTATCTCTCGCGATTAGGGTTTCCTAAGTTTATTAGGTCAATTTTTGTTTTAGGCTCCAATAGCTTAAGAAAACCCTAAATAGGATAATGGTGTGATTCAATTATTTATTTGAAGTCTATATCTTTAGTTATACATCTGTTTATGTTTTTATTGTGTATTTATAATCCTAACAGTTTATCTTTAGGTTATCGTTTCCTATCTATAAGCGTAGTTGGTTAACAACTCGATATCGCTTTTGATATATAAGCTAAATTATCTATATATCTTTGGTTTTTGATACATACTATGAAATCTTATTAGTAGTGTTTAATACTATCTAGGAATCTTGAATTTAGGGTTTAAATCCATGTATAAGCTCATTACTACTCATTATTTTAATCTCAAGTCGTTGTTGAGTTCAATAGTCCATTTAATCTCTATATTTTTGTATTTTTGTATTTAATTATTTATATGATAAGTTTTGGGGTTTGAAAATTTGGGTTTCCTTTAATCATATCTTGAATTATCAGTTCAAGATACGAAATCTCGTTTTTGGTATCAATTAGGGTCAAAGAAGTTCTTTATTCAATTTTTAGATCCTAACCCAGCCAAATTCAAGTTATGGATCTATTCTTAGGTTTTTATTAGATTCTAGGTTTACTAACTAATTCATACTTTCTATTTTAGAGTCGTGTATTAATGTAAAAAATTTCTGGGTTTTACACTTATCATTTATTTAATCAACCAACGAATCACATGCATAGATTCCCCATTCCCTTAAGCAATCCATTTTTATCTTTTGGCTAACTTACAGTGCTCTATTCTATAAGCACAAGCATAAATAGTAAAGTAAGGAAAACTCACTCAGCCATTATGAAAATTTTTCAGTCAAAATATCTTCAGGGAACAGAAGTCTTCTTCTTCATCACTTCTCAAAAGGAGATACCCAAAAATGTGTATTCTATACTAAACTTTGTCTATCCTATCGTCTAGAAAGCTTATTCTAGGTAGAAAGTTGGTTATGAAAATCCTATCTTCAAATGTTTACAAGTTCTTCATATGAACCCTGAGTTTTGAAAACAATAACATTTGAAAGTTGATGAACTTTCTTGGATGAAATCAAACTTATACATATTACATATTATAGTAGCATATATATATAATAATGGTTCATGATTCATGCATGATCATAGTGATGTTGCTTGAGTTTATATTTTGCAAAAATAGTCTTGATAGTTTAATTGGAATCCTTGTTCTGTCATTGACTTGACGAGTTAATAATTAAACTTATTTCTTAGGGTTTTAAATTTTTAGAAAAATGAATTTCACTATCTTTTTTTCTTCTTATGTGAAAAACATGGATCTTAATGACTTCCCTCAATTCATCATTTTTCCAACCAACTAAGTTGATATACGAGAAAGTTTAAGTTGGCTAGATGGTTTTATCACTTGAAAACAATATTGCCAAGTTAGTTTATAGATAGAAAAACAAATTTTTGCCTGCATTAAAGTTTTAACTTTTCTATATTTGATCATTTTTAACATTGTCATCAAGAAGATTTTTGTAAGAAAAATCAATGTGTAGTCTCTCCTATTTAGCCTTATAATTTTAGCATCTCATGGAAAAATAGAAGGACAAATTTTAGTTTTTCAAAATTTCCATTTTCATATGTTTTCTCCATGTTCAAGAAAATAAATTTGAGTCATGATTTTGCATATTATGGAATTTTAACCTTTTAAGATTTATGGCAACATCAACATGGACATGATATGACCATGAACACGAAAAAAAACCATAAGTATTAGTAATAATAAAATAAGAAGAATAATATATGCAAAATAAGAAGATAGGAGTCTTATCTCTAAAATCAAGACTCATTAGGAGTTGAAGTTATTTCAGTCTCATGAATAGCAAAATAAACAGAGATTAGGAGCTTGAATAAGGCTCCCCGAAACTTGAATATTTCTAGTCTTATAATAAGAAAAATAATCAAAAAAAAAAAAAAGATTTAAGAGTCTTAGACTATAAAAAGGCTCCTAGGACTTGAATGAAGATAAGTCAAAGACTAGAGATGGACTAATCTTTTTAATGACATGAGAAGGATAAGTCATGAGCATAAATAAGCAAGACAATTAATGGAAATACAAATAATGTTACTTTATGCTCTTATAGATAGAATATATATACATAGTTGTACTTATAAATATAGGTAGTTAGTTTAGATGATAAAATAAAATAACATAAACAAGATTATAACAAAATTGATAACTTAACATGATATTGATTTCATTCTAGCATTACTTCTCTTGGTTTTAAGCAACATAGAAGGGTTTAGATAAGGAATAATGCATGAAAACTTGACTATAATCAACTAAGATTGTATGAGATAGGTGTTTACCTACAAAAGATGAATCAAATGATGTGTTTAGGTTTGGAAATGGAGGGCAGTAGCTGCTGTAATTGGTGAACACAAAGAAAAAGAGAGGAAAATAAAGAGAAAAGAGAGA